>CAUYQG010155593.1:0-30991 GCA_963574415.1 Tarsius wallacei
CTCGTGGTGGCCAACACACTATTTTCCACAATTCTAATTTTCACCTAAAAGCTTGAATTTCATTATTGGCAACAAGTACTATCAGTTGTTTTTCTTGAGGTGGCAGCTCACTTCATTTTCAAGAAAAGGTCTGCCGAATATCCAAGTTGAATAACAGACTTTGTCAGTAATTCTCTCAAGTAAAAAAGGTGGTTTATGAAAAGGCAGTTGCTTCAACTCACAGTGCAGACATTCACACAAATGCTTTTCCCCCAGACGTCGTCTCACTGCTGTCTACAGTGGGAGTGTTGTGTGGGCACTTTCCATGTCATCACACGGCATATTAAAAAGACGTGCACTCAAGGGTTACTACGATGTAAGGAAAGCAATATTTTTTCTGTTTCATCAAGAACATCCATAAGCGAAACTGACTTTCTGTGTCACTGCTTGTGTGTACTGGCAGAGAATAAGGTGGCTTCGGGTGTAGTTTGATGCTGCTGCTTCGGCCTGTGTATGTTGAGATGCCAATGGGTTTACTCACTACTGTTGTTGCAGCTGGAGTGGAAATGTCAACAACATTGAAAAGACAAATAATAGTATGATTATGAAAAGTTTTGATGCTACGACCTCCTTAAAGAGTCTTGGCAGCCCTCAGGGTCTTCAGACCACACTTTGCCTGTAGAATAGTGGTAATCAACAAGGGTACCTGCATAATGACCATTTATGAATTGTGAATTGCATCTCATACTTTTAAGATAAATTTAAAAAAGAGTAGTGGTAATACAAACATTTTGAGAATTGACTATTTTGGGGGGTAACCGAATGGAAATTTAGCATGCTTGCATTTTTGGTTCTAGGATTCTTATAATTTGTGTGTGTGTGTGTGTGTGTGTGTGTGTGTGTGTGTGTGTGTGAAAGCAGGATTTATCGAGAGGACAGAAAAACTCCCAGAGTGGAGGGGATCCGAGGAGGTTGCCTGGATTCTTAGAATTTAACAGTAGAAATTGTACTTAAAAATTAAAATTTACTAATGTAAATTGAGAACCAAAGAAGAATAAAATGAAAGTTCAGCATTAGAAATAACTGTTAAATCCATAAAGTATTATATCTAAAATTGAACTTTAAGCCTGAGTGCATGGGCCTCATTTTTACTTAGAAAATGCATTGTGTTTTATGTAGATATTGTTTTAAAAATCTCTGTATTACTGCTCTGTGATCATTGAATCTTCATTAATCTGAAGAAATGCTTTCTTGCTTTTTTATCTGCATTGTTTTCTTGCATTATTTTTAGAATAAACAGCAGCTTTTTATTTTTATGAAGACTGAATGAGGGCAGTTTTTCTAGTGGTTTGTATTAGGTGTAGGATCAGACTTGTGATTAGGTAGAATTTGGCCACATTGACCTATTCTCACGTTGGCCAAATGAGTGGGTGCCACAGGCTAATTAATATGTGATAATAGTTAGAAATGTTCACTGACATGGTGTAGTTCAGAGGTGGGAAACTGAAGCATGCACATAAAACAGTGGTTTGGGTGTTTTCGTTTTTGTTGGCTTGACCACAATTGTAGTACATGAAGTGTATGTGTAATTCATATATTAACAACTATGATCTTATCCAAACTCAACCATATGTTGTTGTAGAAGTGAAAGTTGATTGAATCAATGCCTATGATTAATTCCTGTCAATTTGTGTTGACAAATAAAGATGTCCAGATTTCTACGAATATGAAGTAGAATTCAAGCCTAACAAAAAAGAAAGAAAAGAGTTCTTAACAGCTCTTAAGTGAAGAGCCAGAGCCCAGTTTTTAGTTTGGTTGGCGTATGTGATAAATCATTTAGACCTAAAATCTAGGCTGTAAAAAGCTTTCAGATATTAAGTTTATTTCTCACAGAGGACAGAAAAGTGTAATATGTCTGATGCAGTGGTGCGTGGCGATGATGTTGGTGATTCCATCTTTATCTCTCCTTCCCAGCTCAAAAGCTGATTGTTTAGTACTTAGGTGCACATTTCTCCATGTGTTTAAGTATACATAACCATCAAAAAAGATATGTTTGTGTGTAAGTAAAATCTTTATATGATTAAGTTCCTCCTTTTCAGCCAGAGCAATAGGGAACTGAGATGGTCTGATGCACTTAATATCTAATTAACTCAGAATCACACTTTATTTATTGCTTTTTAAAGAATAAGAAAATAAATGTGATTTTTACATTAAAATTACAATAAATATGGTTTTCTTTGGTTCTGAAAGCTGTTTGGAAACTTAAGAGCACATCAGGGCTATTACTTATATACTTACTACCAGAAAAAAATTATTACATTTTCTAGTAACTTGATTGTACATAGATGAAATACATTATATTTGAGTTTATATGGGTAACTATGTCTTTTTCTTTACATCTAGCCCACTAAATGTTGAAGACTTTTTAGATCAAGATCTATTCTGTTCAATTCCTACACACTTAGCTTCCTAGAATAACTTTGAAACAAGTTTAATTTTAGCTTTCCTTTACAAATTATGAATCATTACTAAGTGAAATTATTATTTTTTGATGAAAATAGATTCAAAGAAATGAAGTGTTACAGAGCCTAGAGAAAATGGAGACTGAAATCCTAAGTGTTGTTCTTTCTTTAGGCTTTTAGGATGTGGTGGCGGCAGGGGTTCATTTTCTATAGCATAAACGAGGCGAGATGGCAGCTGTACTTTGCAAATGATGAGTTTTCACTAAGTAAAGCAAACAGGGAGGTTCAGAGCTCTCAATGGCAGCAGGACCAAAGGTCGCACGTAACTGCCAAATTCCATTTGATTGGCAGTTTTATAACTGCCCTTGCCATCCCCACATTTCTTTTCATAACTACTAACCTTAAAAAAAAAGACTTCTCTCTGTTGATATTTTTTTTCTCTGCCTTGGATCAAGCGGAAGTACTAATGAGTAATGAAATAGCCCAAGGCAGATGACAGGAAACAGTGAGTTTGATTAATCAACCTGTTGTGAATAATCAAGAGGCTATAATGTTATCTGTGATAAATCTAATGGCAGGCAGTGTTTTCATTAATGCAAGACATAATATTATCTAGCCAAAAGAGGGTATACATTCTAATTAACTTTGGGATCAGTGTCTCTTGGAAAAGAAATTTATTGCCACTCTCCGCTGTCCTTTATAAATTACCTTCCGATTGTCAAAACTTCCAACTAAGCTGAAATAGAAAATGGAACATTTGCCACCTTAAAACTTTCCTCTTTCAGGGCCAACGCACCATCATGTTTTTTTCAGTCATCTCTCCTACCTACTTATCCTTCAATGTGGCCTTCCCTTAGATGCTGTGTCTTTCATGTTTCCTTATACTCACATAAGACTTAGTTCTGTCTGTCAGTTTTACTTATTCCTTTGTTCTGACTCCCACAGCTACACACCTAGGCCTGATGCCTCACCTGGGCTCTATGCTTTCATTCTCCCTCTTCTTTCAGTCCTTATAGTCCTGATACCCTGATTCTTACTCTTCAGTGGTGCCTCTCAGATGTCTCTCTCCCACTTGATTTCTGTAGCAGCCACTCAAGTCTGAGTCCTCGCCATCTTGCCAAAAGACCTCATGTCAGTCACCTTTCTCATCTAGTCCTCCCTCCTGCAGTGGTCTCCTGATTGGTGTTCCTGCATCTCCTCCTCTCTGCCTTCAGCAATTCATCACACTGAGGCCACAGCAGTGTTTTCAAAAGATAAATCAGGCTAGGCCACACTTTTCCTCGAAACCAAAGGAGAAACCAGTTTCAGCCTCCTGTCCCGGACTTGTCCTGGGCCCGCCCTGGCCCTTTGACCTGTCTTCTGCCTCTGCCTGGCTGTTGTGTTCTGCTCTGGACTGTGCGGTAGACTGCCAGCCAGTCTTTTTGTCTGAATCCTCTTTGTGAAAATTTATTTTTTCTATTATATCAGGTTCATACTTCTCAATCTAGTATTAAAGAATAGACCTAATACTTCTTGCCTTCGGCTGTCACTGGACCAGTACTTAGCTTTAATAATGTCTGTCTCTTCACTGTCCTGTTCCTCCCTTTCATTTCTGCCTCCTCTCCCCACACGTCTTTATGCCATCTCAGTAGCGTGATACCATGTGCTTCTTCACTTTCATGCCTCTTTCCTCATGGCGTTCTCACCACCTGAAGCGCACTGTATCGATTCATTTCAGTGGAGTCTTTGGTTTTCCCCGCTCTGGAATGTAACTTTAAAACCTACACTGGTTTCTCTCTGTTAGATTCTTACTCCCGGAACTGTTGTTTTATGCTAATTAAGTCTTTTGCATGTACTCTTACCTGCCACTTCTCATGTTCTTGTCAATTCTCCAGCTACTCTAAGACCCTCGAGGGTGGAATAGCCACTTATGTTTGTCTTTCAGGGGAAAGTTATTATTTGCTGTAGAACTAGGCAGGTAGTAACTTGATTACTTGATTGGAAACTTGAATGTTAACATTTCTTCCAAGCCTTTGTGTTGGAATATTTAAGCCTTGTCTCCTTTTTTTCTCTCCTAGAAAGCCATTTTTTAAACAACATTCAACTTTGTGAACCTGAAGAATTTGGACCATTCCTAGTCTTAATGCCACACCACTACTCCAGCGAATTTACGCTTCGACTGGTAACAATGACCAGAAGCCTGAAGAATTAAAATGCCAACACCAAACCTCACCTTAACAGCTCTGGTCTATATTGTTCCCGTGCATTTTAATATATTATTTTGTTTTATAACCACTTCTAAATATCCTTGGTTCTTTTTTTTTTTTTTAATTAAGGGGTTTTGTTTTTGTTTCCTGTTTATTTTGTGTGCAACTACCTGCTTTTTGTGACTCACTTTGGTCAAATGACAGTGAACAAAGCCAGCCCAAGCTGGTGAGGTGCTGTTCACTTGAACAGGTGCTGTTGTGCGGAAAGGAAACTGACTAATTTAGATAGTGGCTTTCCTTCTTCCAGATTTCTTCCATCGAATTCTTACAGTAAATCTTTACAGAGTTTTCAAATCACAGTAAATATACTGTTTGAGAAAATATTAATACAGATTAAAAGCGTTTCTTACATCTTGACGACTTTCTAATGTTTGAGAATTTCACTGGGGATGTTTTTCTGTTGGACCCTTTTGACTTTCCAGCCCCGTGACTTTCCGCTGTGAGTGGAGAGTCCGAATCTCCAGGCTGGAGAATCATGAAGCAGCTCGCGACCGTGCACTGTGTGAGGGCCCCTGCGCACCACAGTGCCAGTGCTTCTCCGACGCCCGCTGTCCACATTCCAGAGCGGGAGGGGCAGAAAGGAAAGGCTCTTCCCTCCCTTCCACTAAGAGATCCAGGCAGCTTAAAACCTTAGTGCTTTCTTTCTTAACATCTCCAAATTTCAATACTTTCCCTTGTTTGAACACTTGGGTAGAACACTTGCTTTGTATTAAACCTTGTCTACATGTAAAACTGACCTTTTGTTACTGAGCAGGCATATTGCTTTCAGATAGTTTGATGATTGACACAGGTTGCAGGACGCTGAGGAGAGCAGCAGAGGGCTGGGGGCTTTTGTGTTGGTTACAAGAAAAAGTTATACCATTTAAAGCTGACACCAGGGACCTGATAGGGACTTATTAACTATATTGAAGATTTTTTCCTTGCTTTTGACTCTATGTATAGTTACGATGCCAGATTAGATTATAGCAGCTTCAAGTTGTATTAAATGATATTTTGCTTTCTGTAATACTGTTATAAAATAAAGTTTGTTTATTCTCTAAACTTGTCACCTCTCTTTTTCTAAAGGTTTTAAAAAATAACCCCAAGTGATATATTCCATCGGAAATCTAGTACTTCGTAGAACATAATGTTTTTAAAAATCTGTTTTCAGCTTTGTTTTCTCTTTCAGTGATGCTGCCAACATCACTGATTTGAAATGGTGAAAGCTTGTAAATCCAATATCCACTGTGCCAGATTCCTTCTGCCTGGCTAAATAATCCACCCCAGCTTTTACAAATTATCCGAGAAAGATTTTTGCTTGTTTTCTTTGTGTCGTTTTTGTTTTGTTTTCAGGAAATATTTCAGCTGCACCATCTGAGTCCTGCTCCTCTGCTTTGTGGCCAACTTTGCTTTGTGTCTGCTCTGCCCTGGTGTGTCAGACAGACCGACTCTGTGGAGGGGCCATGCCCCAGTTTAAGTGCAATGGCTTTCGTGAAGGTTCCACCAAGACACGTCAGATTAGGGGCTTAATTTTGTTTTAAATATTGTGCAACAAATGGCCAACAGGGTATATTCCTTTAAAAATGTTATATAGAATGTTTGTTCTCCAGTCATTTAAAGTAAGTACATTAAATACAATTTGCGCAGCTGTCATCTTTGAGATCTGTTTCCACTAAATTATCTCCCACCTTGTGAAAGCCCTTTCTCACTTTCTCTGTAATTACTACAAAAACAACTCCTCTGTGAGAAGCCTGTCTCAGCAAAGCCAAGCCTTAGAAATGTTATGGAAACAAATGTGATTCTGTAAGTCTATTTCCCATCAGAATGTTTATATAACATGCACATTTAAATCATAGACTGATTTTCCCAGGGTATTTTGAAAACCATATTCTTCCCTACTTCCGGTGGAAATAGTAGTGGTAGGAATAAAGTTTATCTTCACGGCTCCCATGGACTAGGAAGAGCACTGTTTGGTTAGGGCTCCGTTTTATTCAGTTGAGATGGTGAGGACAAGGTTTAGCATCTTAGAGGTGTTGAGAGCATCTGTGGGGCTTTGGCACCCACAGAGCCACTCTGAACAATATTGATAATAGACCCTCGTGTGACTATAGCAATAAAACTGTCTTGTTTTAAAAAATGTTTTGTATTTCTTACAAATTGTTTCTCAGGATAATAATCTCAAGTTTTCAAAACCCCAAGTGATAGAATAGGAAAGTAGATAAGGCTTTAGAACACAGTTTTGAAGAATTAAAGAAGTAGAATAAAATTCCCAATCTGTTTGATGTTAGTGATGCGTCTGATGGTTTTTTTGAATATGTTTTCTGCTGAGTTCTGTTTGTCGCTCATGTATTAGGATATATGCCATACCCTACATTGTGATAAACTCAGGTTTTTTTCTGATTGGCACACTAATTACAAAGCCAGAAAGCAAGAATCTCATGCATGCTTTGAAAATTCTAATAATTTTGTATACACAGAAATCAGAAAAGTTATTTCCAAAATGTGTAACATTATGAATTTTGAGAGTTATCAGAGTCATAAGCCCTGATTTCTGAGGTTGTTTACAGCGCTAAACCCCAAGCCATTAATATTATCTGCCCATTTGATTCCTGAGGTTGTTTTGTCAAAGACTTTAATGAAAAGCTGTTCTTGTTGTCTAGGAGTGTGTGTCTGTCCTTGATGTTCAGTTGCTGCTAAATTACGTCTAGAAAATGCTGGAGGCTGTTATCTGGCCAGATTGATTTTTTTAAAGGGATTGCAAATGATATTTCAGAATAGGTTTCCCAACCTTTTTGGCATAAGAAACCGGTTTCGTGGAAGACAATTTTTCTGCGGATCAGGGCAGGTAGGATGTTTTCAGGATGATTCAAGTGCGTAGCATTTATTGTGCACTTTGTTTCTGTTATTACATTGTAATATATAATGAGATAATTATATAACTCAGCATAAAAAGTATGGACAGAAATGCTAAATAAAATAATGGTCAGGCCACGCGCAGACTAAAATACATGTCGAATTCTGACTGAAAGCCTGCCACCAGACGCAGCTGTACGATTGAAATACATCCATTCATTTGCCACTCACTGGTAGGGTTTGGATATGAGTCTGCAAGATGTTTATTTTTTACGGTAACTGTGCTGTCCAACCTCTCTGCTAATGCTCGTCTGTATTTGCAGCCACTCTCCAATGCTAGCATCACCTCCTCAGCTCTACCTCAGATCATCAGGCATTAGATTCTTTTTTTTTTTTTTTGAGTTGGAGTCTCACTTTGTCGCCCAGACTGGAGTGCAGTGGCCGCTCCTGGCCACCACAGCCTCGACCTGCTGGGCTCCGGCCATCCTTCCGCCTCAGCCTTCCAAGTAGCTGGAACTACAGGTGTGCGCTACCACACCCAGCTAATTTTTTTTTATTTATTGTAGAGATGAGGTCTCACCAAGTTGCCCAGGCGGGTCTCGAACCCGCGGGCCCAGGCAATCCACTCACCTCAGCCTCCCAAAGCGCTGGGATTACAGGCTGAGCTACCTAGCCCGGCTAGGCATTAGATTCTTATGAGGAGCACGCAACCCAGGTCCCTCACATGCACAGTTCACAGTAGGCTTTGTGATCCTATGAGAATCTAATGCCGCCAATGATCTGACAGTAGACGGAGCTCAGGCTGTAATGTGAGCCGTGGGGAGCTGCTGTAAATACAGATGAAACTTTGCTTGCTCGCCCACTGCTCATCTCCCACTGTGTGGCCCAGTTTAGGCCACAGACCAGTCCCAGTCTGTGGCCCCGAAGGTTGGGACCCCTGTTTCAGAGAACATAATGTGTGCCCGTCCATGCCCAATTTGCTGTTTTATCAACTATCTAGGTCCAGGAAGTGAAATGGTCACAAACTTGCAGTTTCTCAACACCAAGTTGCCAAATTACCAACATGGCTAACCAGAGAGACGGCAAGATCATATTAACAGCTTTGAGTAGCTCTGTGAAAATATTTGTTTTTTGGTAAATTTTTACTGAATAACAAACTAGCAATGTGACAGAACCTTACAGCACCTATTAAGGTATTTTATCAGAGATCTTCAGTTAGGAAAATATCACCTCAGATGGGGAACTCGCAGATACTAGAACATGAGAATTAAGATCAGGAACTGTTGGAGCGAGACTGTGTCGGGTGTGAGAGTGTTTTTGGCCCCTGACGAAAGGCCTTGGAGCATGAGATGAAACTGAGTGTGGGGTAATGTCAGGGAGACTCCAGACCTCATCTAGGTGGAGGTCTTCCGTTGGCAAAACATCATCCCGGTTGGGGAACTTGCAGATGCCAGAATATTAGAAATAATTAGGAACTGTTGGGGCAGGACTGTAGGATGTGACAGTGTTTTTGGCCCCTGATGAAAGACCTTGGAGCATGAGATAGAACTGAGTGTAGGGTAATGACAGGAGACTGCAAGGCCTCATCTAGGTGGAGGCCTAGACAGTCTTTTTTGGCAACGACAGTGGAAAGGACCAGAGCAGTCCAGGCCTGTACAAGATCTTAAATTGAACTTGAGCGCCTGTGAAGCCCAAAGACGTGACTATGTGGGGCCACTTAGCAAAACCTCCCAGCCAGGTAAAGGATTTGACTAATTTGTCAGCAGTACCTTCAAGCACATGATATTGACACCTTTGGGACTTTTTCCTCCATGGGTAAAGCTACCTATGTGTCTATTCCTCTCTGCATATAAAAAACATTCATGAATCTAGTCTTAATTTCATGGGAGAGTGTTTACTCTAATTTGATGGCAAAAATAAAGGAAATGGGTCTTGCTTTAAACTACTTGTTGTGCTTACTTCTGGAACATGTATGTTGAGAGCTCATCTGTTACGATAGCTGAGCTGGTGGACCAGCACCCACCGGAGCCAAAAATCAGCCTTCAGAAGTGCTCGTTTCTCGAGGGAGGTGGAGCAAGCCCATGGCAGAGCCGCAGATTTGGCTGGCAGCTGCCTGAGACGGGAATACGATGTGTCCTTTCACACCTTCTGTTCAAGAAAGCATTTTTACATCAGCTTATTTCCACCAGGGGCTAAAAAGAAATTCCTCCCAGAATGGAAAAAATATTGTTATTCCTTCCATATGGTGTGAGCCCTGTTATTCTGAATTACCTCAGTCTGAAAGCCTCAGCAGATACTTCCATTGTAATCGAGTGCAATAGAATGCGGAAAGGCGTGTCTTTAGTCTAATAATAAATTTTGTATTTTGCAAGAAATGCAAATGGAGACTGTCATGGAATGGGTGTAAAGAATTTTGGAGCCAGGCATGGTGGCTCAAGCCTATAATCCCAGCACTTTGGGAGGCGGAGGTGAGAGGATTGCCTGAGCTCAGGGGTTCGAGACCAGCCTGAGCAACATGGCAAGACCTTGTCTACAATAAGTCAAAAAATGAGCCGGGTGTGGTGGCACATGCCTGTGGTTCAGCTACTTGGAAGACTGAGGCAGAAGGATCACCTAAGCCCAGCAGGCCGAAGCTGCGGTGGCCGTGAGTGTGTCACTGCACTCCAGCCTGGGCACAGAGTGTGATTCTGGCTCAAAAAAACAAGAAACAATTTTGGAGTGAGGTTGGGGGCGAAAGTAGAAACTATCCAGCACTGGTGGTACGTTCTTGCTTTTGGTCACCCTCACCTTCTGTATGACTGTGTCACCACCAAAATTGGTGCATGTCTATAGACGGCCAAATTCATGTTTTAAAAAATTTATTATTTTCTTGAGTTGGGGGACATCTCACTCTCTCCCAGAGTGGGTTCAGGTGATCCTTCTGCCCCAGACTCCTGAGTAGTTGGGACTACAGGCGTACACCACCATGCCTGGCTCGTTTTTTCGTAGAAATGAGGTCTGTGTTACTCAGGCTGGTCTCAGACTCTCACCCTTGAGCAGTCCTCCCACTTCGGCCTCTCAAGGCAGGTAAGTGCTGGGATTACAGGCTTAAGACGCTACAGCTGGCCTGATTTATAATGTGAATCACTCTGCCTGTTAAAGTCATGTGCAGAGATTGAAATGTAACCAGCCTCACACCTAGTATGATATCGGACATCTTTGGCTAAAGTTAACTGGAAGAATGTGGAGAGCACGATAGTAACCATACTCTATTTTAACTACCGTCTTGAATTAAATGTTTTTCAGTTATCTGTGTTGGCTTTTGAGGGCGCCCACTGAAAGAGGAGAATTCTGCTAGTGAAATGTTTCCTTCTTTGCATATTTGCATCTCATCTTAAAATTTTTATTTTTAAAATACTCCCTTCAGGGCAGACATTAGTCACGATAAAAGTAAAATGTTGCGTTGTGTCCAGTCTATAGACTGTCCCAAGGAAATCTTACGCTCTTGGGACGCAGAAGAACTGCTGTTTCAGCTGAATTCATAGAAGTCCTCTTGGATCATACCTGCCACTTTTCGGCCTGGTTCAGAACAAGCATCTTAGTGCCCTGTCTTCTCTTGCTGTGTTCTAGTTTATCAACCTACTCTGTTAGCTGAATTGTTCTCTGATCAGGAGAAGTTCGTTGTGCTTTAGCCATCGGAAAGTCCCCAGCAGTCATGTCTGTTTCATTCTCTGGTGCAGGGAGGAGCCATCCTTGTGGTTGTGCTGGTGATCGGGGGTCTGGGATAGTTCTTCATTAACTGAAAGGAAAAATATCAGTAGTTTGGAGACAGCTGGGTGCCACTGGTCCTTTTCATCTCATAAGAGTTACTGGCGAGTGTTTCTGACACTGGTGGCCTTGGTGATTTCACAGGTCGTCTAAGTAAACCCTATTACAGGATCTCTCCTTATCTCTGCAACCCCTTCCAACAGAAGTGTAAATGCATCTTTCTAAAGAATGGCCTGGTTTGAGATAAACTGCAACTAAGAAAACCGGTTACATGCTAAGTTAAGTTTAGTAGATTCAGTGTTGATGAAATTGGGAGCCCTACATTCAATAAACATCGATGAAGCATGTATACGGGCCAGGGTTTGGATGTGGAAATGAGTAAGTCAGATTTCCTGCCCCTGCTCCAACATCCCAAAAATGAGTTTGGGATTTATCATCTTCAGTCAAATTAGTCTTCTCCCTTTTACCTTTTGTCGTCTTTTACTGGTGACTTTGACCTTCAACTTTTTCCAACCTGTACATTCCTAAACCCCTCAAAACATAATTTCAGTCAAAGCTTCTCTACTAAAACTCATCAGTGATGTCTCACTACTAAAGCTAGTGGCATTTTCCAGTCCCCAGTTTCCTCCCTTTGGCTTTTATGATGTACCATCTTTCCATGTACTTTTACCTGCTCCTGTGGCTTCAACTGTTCTCTCTCTGGTGATAGTCAAATCTGATCTTTAGCCCTGAGATCTCTCTAGAGATCCTGACACGCATACTTTGAGCTCTTTCTGGCACGACAAAAGACACATCTCCCTGTCACCAACACACAACTGATTCTGCTTTTGTCCTCAAAAGTTTGATTTTCGTAATTATAATAAACCAAATCAAGCCAGAGACCAGGAGCTTATAGGCTTACGGGAGACAATAAACATGTTTATAAACTTGAACCTGAATATGTTCTCTTTTGCTCCCACATCAAGTCACTAACCCTTGCCGCTTTATATGCCATGCAGCCCAGGACACAGGCATGTTTCTTGACCTGGATTCTTCTAGGCCTCCATAAGTGTTAATCATCTGAGGAGAGGGTGCATATATATTGGATGGTGACAAGCCCCAGACTACATGCATCTCAAGATTTAGTAGCCAATATTTATCGAGCACTTCTTAGGTGCCAGACGCTGTGAAGACCCTTGCATGCCTTCTCATTCAGTTCTTGCAATGACATGAGCTACTCACCATTATTCTTCATTTACACATAAGCACGCTGGGACAGAGAGAAATCAAGAGGGAGTAATTTGTCCAAGATCACAGAAATGGATGGAATTGATGCTATGCAGCCTGATTCCAGAGTCCACACTTTTAACCACAGGGTCACATTGCCTTTCCACATAGATTATTACGATTTCAAAGGTATTCCTCTGAGATGGCCCATGGCTTAGACTATGAGCTCACTGGAATATGAGTAATTTCTTCCCTTTCGTTTTTAATTGCCAATGGCTAACTGTACAATAGGTGCTTTGGATGAGGGACCCAGGTATAAATTGTGCAGTTGAAAGTGGGTGGCCTGAATAATAAGACTGAAAGAAGTGAACTATTAACAGTGGAGAGAACTGGAAAAGAGAGGCCAAGAGGAAGTTTCTCCATCTACAATGAGTCATCTACCAGTGAATAAAGTGTCTGCTAGGCACCATGTGGAAAGCAAGAGAAATAAAAGAATGTATCCTTCCCCTAAAAGGGCTTGCAATTTGGCCATCATTTTATTTCTCTGGGTCTATTAAGCAATCATTAGGAAGTGTCAACAGACAGAGATTAGATAGGCAGGTGGCCTTAAAAACACTTTGTTGTGGAAAATCCTGCAAACAATCAAGTGTTCCCTGTTGGATCCCAGGTGAAGAAATGTAACCCCTCTGATTCAGGGGTAGACTTTTATGTGGAGTAATCACCATCATCAATCATAAGAATTACTCTTGTTTCATAGAGATTGATCAAATTCTTCAAAGCTTTTGTAAAATTCTTGCCTTGTTTAGAATTCTCCCACAGTTGGTGGTAAATATATCTGCCTGGGCTTAAAGGATTCATTCATTGGACAGAAAGAACACCTACTCAGTGTTCAGTACTCTGGGAGTGGTGTGTTGGCTGAGGGGGCTAGCTCTGGAGCCAGACAGCCAGGGTTCAAATCCTGTCTTTACCACTTTCTAGGTGGGTAGCTTTGGGCAACTTAATTATCCCAAGACAATTTAAGTAATAGCTATTAAAATGGCACAAACACTGCCTTACTGGAATTTAAAAGCCAGTAAGAGTAATGACTAACAGTTGTTCTGAACAGGTACTGTTAAGAATTGTGTATCAGGGCAAACCCTTTGGGTCCCCTCCCACTTCCCACTGTGGAAGCTTTTCTGTTCTCTCAATAAATCCTCCTTTCTCAAAAAAAAAAAAAAAAATTGTGTATCATTCCTAACCCTGGATTGTACCCCACATCTTTAAAATAAAAAAAAAATTATGTATAATTCACTTCACTTACCAGAACCTGATCAGTTATCTGACCTTATTTTGGATCTAACTCCACACAGAAACTCTCAGGCATTCAGTAGGCATATTTTTTTTTAATGATTATTTTTGGCCATGTTGGTTATTTTAGCGAGCAATTTGTTCTTGATCAGGGTGATGGTATTTTGGGGCTAGGGTGGCACTGGAAGTAGAGGTTTAGGAATCCCAGGACGTGGGCAGCTGAGATAATGAAAACGTCCACCCTAGGGGATGTCAGATGTCCAGGGCAGTGGTTGATGAAGGGTTTGGCTATGGAACGTTCCAAGACTCAGACCTCCGCCCCAAGAGCGTCTCCTCAAGGCAACTGACACAGATTGAGGAGTGCAGGTTGCGAGAGAATTTTCCTTCTTCCTTTGTGAGAAAATTGATGTCTTCTACATGCTAATTAAATTTACATGCACCATTACCTCCTAAGGCTTGAAGCGTGGGGATTAATGTTGAGCGATTACAATACCTCCACATGCTTTCCATCACATCTTAAAATGGCTCTCTTGTCTGACGGACCCGGCTGCATGAGATAGGCAAGCTGGTTTTCTGTTTTAGAATGCAGGGCTCTGGGGTTCTGTGAACACACCAGTTAATCTATCAATGTCCCTCTCTTTACAGGAACAAAATAGGAATGATTACACTTGCCATAACCCTGGTTGGAAGATTAACGACATGACATTTGACCATCTGTTTACAGTTTTTAAGTGGATGCTGCAAAAATGGAAACGCAAACTGGTGATATTTTGTTTTGGGCCTGGTGATCTTACTTGCCCTCAAACTCGAGAGAGGACAGTTCTGCTTACCCTTAGGAAAATGGCTGCAGGAAGAACTATAATTTTTAAAAAGATACACGTTCTTAGCATTTGTGGGTATGTTTTTATTTTACCAGAAGAAAGGAGTATCTGGAATTAAAGGGACCTGATTTACATAAAAATGAAAACATTCATAGTCTGAGGTTGTCTGCTAACCCTGGAAAATGTAATCAAGAGTTTGACTTCAAAAAAAAATGCAAGGATTCCATTTGGAGAGAGAGGAGGGAAACACATGCAGAGCTTGGTTTGAATAGCAAGCTATTGTGAGAATACTACGGCTTCGCCAGCTATTGCCCCGGCCAGGAATCTGCAAGGGATCGTAGCTAGGGCCCCCACTTTCCTCACCCCAGCATGCTCAGGATGCTATCCAACAGGATGAAAACTGACACCAGGGAGGACTGTGCAGTCCTCACTTGGTAACCTCCCAATGGTTGGGGCCACTGGTAACAGGGCTTCTAGTCATTGGTATTCTTTCCAACAATACGCTTCAGATGGGAACCCCACTGCATTGAGCAAATGCCGTTCTGCCATAATCAATAGCCCCACCCATCTCCTCACTCACCCCTCCTGCACGCCTTACCTGCAGCCTGGAAGCCCCAGGCTTCATGAGCGCAAGTCCAAGGAGGTGGCAGTGGAAAAGAACCCCAGAAAACGGAGGCTCACTCCATCGCTAGGGGTGTCCCTTCGCTGTTGAGAGGATCCCACTTCAGCCGAGAGGGCGCAGTTCTGACATTTGGGAAAAGACTTAAGAAAAAAGGGCAGGCCATTCTTAACAGCTTTTTGACCAGACGTTGAATGAGGCCCGGGCCAGATACATACAGTTTTGCAGCATCTCCTCTGACTTCCGATAATTTTGCCAGATGTGTTTCGTGGTTTTCTAGAACTGGGGTGGTTTTTCTCTTAGTTTTAAAAGCCCACAGTAAAAGCTTGTTCTGGTATCCAGGACGATCCCTGGTATAGACTCGTGCATATTTGTTAAATGAATGAATGAGAACGATTGCTAACCAGAAAGATGATAAAAGTTTGGAGTCAGCTTTAAAGTTGGTGAAAAGACAACCCAGAGGACATTGGCCCTTACCATGTGAAGCTGACATTCTTGCTGTTCTTTGGATTAGATCCTATGAAGCAAAAAATGAAGACTTTAAAAGGAAAGGTACAGACTTCCAGTTGTGGGTAAGTCTAGAAGTCCGAAAAAGCTCAGGAGCATTAAGCATTTGGAATGCTAAGGGGGAAGCAGGAAGAGACAAGAGGCCATGTGGCCCTCTGCCCCCTTCACTTACATCCTTCAGAAGCAGTCCCTGCTGGTGAGGATGTGGAGAATAAGGAACGCCTCTACACTGCTGGTGGGAATGCAAACTAGTGCAGCCTCTTTGGAAGACAGTGTGGTGATTTCTGAAAGAGCTAGAAATTGACCTTCCACATGACCCAGCAATTTCCCTATTGGAAATATACCCGGAGGAACTCAAATCGTTCTACAAAAGTGATACCTGCACATGCATGTTTGCTGCAGGTCTATTCACAGTAGCAAAAACATGGAACCAACCATGCTGCCCATCAAAACTGGACTGGATTAAAAAGAATGTGGTACATATACACAACGGAATAGTATGCAGCCATAGAGAAGGACAAACCTACGCACTTTGCAGCAACTTGGATGGATTTAGAGTCGATCATACTCGGTGATCTATTACAGAAACAAAGGACAGAGTACCATATGTTCTCACTCATAAGCAGACCTTGAACAATGATCATAATACTATAAGAAAGGGGTTGGCAGTAGTGGGAAGCTGCCAGGGGAGGGGGGGTATTGGCAGTTGAGGGAAACTGCCAGGGGAGGGAGGGACACACCTCATCAACAAGGGTACCTGCATAATGAACGTTTGTATACCTAACCCAGAATTGTATCCCACATCTTTAAAATAAGAAAAAGCGGTCCCAATTTTATTGAATTACAAACTTAAGAAGATAATTTTTGTCTAACACTCGAACTCTAGACAACATACGAGGACTGACAACTAAGTTTGCAAACCCATCCTAGAAAAAGTGCTACATACCTCATTGTTAAATATCACTATGGTTACCTTGGAAGTACTCCCCTGGGAAGCTATGCACTGACACCAGCGACTAGTCCATCCATTAAAACAATTTTGGAACTCTTTTTCTGAAATGGCCATCAGTGCTGTCATCGTATACCTTTGATGTCCTGAATGTCATCAAAACGTCTTCCTTTCAATATTTCCTTTACCTTCAGGTAAAGAAAAAAGTCATTGGGGGCCAGATCAGGTGTAGGGAGAGTGTTCCAATACAGTTATTTGTTTCCTGGCTAAAAACTCCCTCACAGACAAGTGCTGTGTGAGCTGGCACATTGTCGTGATTCAAGAGCTCCTTCGGGACCATTTTTGCACACACCTTTCTCATGCCAAGATTTTCAGTTAAGATTTTCCTGTTTCTCTATCAATGTTTATTTGGTCTGCTGGGCTTCTCACAGTCAGCTGATGATTTTGACACACAATTTGATGAACTCTTGTGATGTCTTCATCAGTTCTGCTCGTTACTGGCCTTCCTGACCTCCCTTTATCAGTAACACTTTCTTTCCCCTCAGAAGAACGTTTCATCCCTTTGTACGCTGCCATTTTCTTCATGGTATCATCCCCATAAACTTGGGCTAACATGTCCCTGATTTCATTTCCACTCTTCCCAAGTTTAACAGAAATCTAATGTTTGTTCATTGCTCTAATTCAAGCTCTGACATTTCTCGCGACGGCACTCAAACACATGCGGCAACAACGATGAATGCCACTCAGCAAGACACCGCCACACATCGACACGAACACAGCTGTGAGACACTGATCTACCAAGGTTATGAAGCCTTACGGAGTTGTTGCAGTGCGGCCAACATATGCACACGCTGGCAAGTCTGCGAACCTTACTGTCAGACCTTGGACATGGTCAGGGATGTGCTGAAGACAGACGGGGATCACCGTGCAATAATCACAGCGATGGACACACATCCAGCCCTTGCTCTGGGCCTTGGCCCTGGGGTTGGCCCTGCAACCGCGTCTCCCCTGCATCAGCCCCTGTGATGCCCGGCCACACTCTCAACTGCAAGTTGACCTTTCCAGGGCATTCTGAAGGAATGGGATTGCTATGTTTATACCTCAGAATTACCTAAATAGCTACACAAAATACCATGGACCCATTGCAATATTACATTTTACAGATGTTTTCCCAGTATTAAGTAAAGCTAGAAAACCAAGATTCTCCCCTTTTTGCAGCGTCTGTCCCAAATACCAAATGTCCCACTGAATTATCTGACTTACAATAACCGGGAAGCAGAGACCAGTGAAGGACCTTGAAATCCATATCAGGGTATCTTAACCTGTTATTTGCCTTATTTCTTGCTTGATATATGTTTGAGATACTGAAAATTGTATCTAGCTAAAGAGGCAGGCAGCCAGAGATGACATTGGAAACTACATGAGGTATCCAGGTCCCCAATAGTGACATCTACATCCTTTTCCTGTCCCTGGGTGCTCAGTGTCGTGGGATCCTGGGTGTGTGTGACTGACGGTGTCATTGCCACAACTCTGAAAAGCCTTCCAACTTGGAGGACTCTGAAGGGAAGCTCATTTAGGATCTTGGACATCTCTATTGTTCTCTTCCTTTTCGGAGACTCCTTCCAGAGCTCAGTGGTAATGAGTCGCTGAGTGACAGACCGTCCAGCAGACTGGTGTTGGGGCAGTGGAAGATAAACTGACTTAAAGAAAAGGATTTGTCACGTGAATCCTGTAGAGCGAGGGAGAATATGCCTTGGTCACTCAACGAGACAGCTGTGCATAGAAATGAGACACACAGAATGAAAGGCTAGGGACACGTTTGAGAAAGTTATGCAGGAAAACTCGCAATTCCATTATATATTCCTTGTCTGCTAGGATTTCTTTATGTTCTAAATCTCATCTTAGAAACACATGCCCCCAATTGTACTTCTGCTAGTTAGGTTATAGGTTATGGCATTAGTGATGTAAGATTCTGAACATCTGTCTCTTTGTAACATCCAGCAAGGTGTTGCTTGGACCTGGCAAGTTTTTGCTGAAGAGGTGGGGTTTTCAAATTTGTTTGGTTGTTTTAACATGACATCAGCCAAATTAAGAAGTATGATTGGTCTTTGTCGATTTTGCTGAAATAGTTATTAACCTCTATGATATTAATCTGATGTTTACTAGGTACTGCATTAATACTCTAGTCTGTCTAGTTGCAGCCTGGTTTCATTAATTCTAATTAGAGCAAACAGTCTCAGTCCAGGACCCAAAGGACCGGTCCAAATCACCTGAAGCTTCCTGAGTTTTGTTTTTCGTGGGGGTTTTTATTTTGGTTTCACGTTAAAACTACACTTTCACGGAAAGTTTGCATCAATGTCAAATATCTGTCTATTAGGATTTTACATTTGCCAAATATTATGACAGCACAATGTTCGGAACATTTCCTGACTAGAAGTTCAGTGGATGAGAAAGTGTGTGTACACACACGTGGTGCATTCACATGCACGGGCCCGCATGGGCACACGGGCATGTCTCCACAGACATCTCTCACGTAGAGAAGGCAGAACATGAGCTATGTGTCCACATTTGTGAATCTGCTGCCTTGAGAGAGAGGCAAGCAACCACACATTAGAGTTGCTGATTGACAGTGTGACTGTCTGTGAGGTGTACAGGAAGGGCAACCGGCCTTCTTCACGTCCTAGCACACACTCCATACTGCTGAAATCATCCAACTTGGCCAAGCTCACCAAGAACCTTGAGAGAGGGCCTACCGAGTGGTACCTACAAGTCAGAAAGACACGTCCAGGCCTCCCAGAAATGCTGATGGCACTCTGGCATGTTTCTAAGGTGCGTGTGGGAATGAATGCCTGTGTCCTTCCTCGTGTGGCTTCACACTTACCCTCCATCAGTTTGATCCTGAAGTAGGCAATGAGGAGGAGGAGGAGCAGAGTCACGGGCAGGAAGATCCCTGCAAGCAGGAGCCAGCCGGGGAGCTCCCGCATGAACGCCGGCAGCACAGGGCTCATGGCCAGCCGCACAGACCCCAGCCCAGCACCGCTGCTGCACTAGGTTTCTCCTGGGGCTCTGGCCTTTGCTCAGCACGTCTCGGTGGAACTTTGTGCGGACTTTGCTCTATTTAAATAGTACCGTGGATTCTAATAGGATCACTGGCAGGTTACTCTGTAACTCGGCTCCAAAGCCTGCGGGAACTGAAAGGTAGATGGCCGAGCTCTTCCGGAGAGGAGTGTTTATCTCTTGGGGTGGGGAGGACCCAGCAGGCTGAGATTTTTCTTTGTGTTCAGTTGATTTGGAATGAAAAGCACCCAACTTCAAGCATACCTTATGATTATACATATTCTTTCTAGACATTCTTGGACATGGGAAGAGTTTTTCCTATGTTCCCTAAATTTTAGGGTTAAAAATTACTTAATAGTCATATTACTGTACCTGTGCCAAGAAAAAAGTGAATTTTCCTTCATACATAGACTTAACTAATGCCAAGGAAGGAGAAACAAGATTCCACTGGTAAACACCCCTCCTGTGATGTGCTGCTCTGAACACTGCTCTAAGAGGTGCATTGGTTTATTCACTTATTCAACAAACATCTAATTCTACTAGGACCCAACCTCTGGATTAGATGCTGGGTGTACAACGGAGAGCAGGTCATGGTCCCTGCTCCCTAAGAGTGAAGACAGACACAGAGTGGCCACCAGTGTCCATGGTGGAGTGATGGGTGACATGGCCCCCTTTTCCCCTGAGGCATTGGTCCTTGCCAATGGTGATGGCTTACACTCTCTGCTCTGCTGGCCCTTTCCTGTGTCTCACATTTAGCCATAGAAGGTGGACCCTGAATGACCGTGCTGTGTGTTTGTGGCAACTCCAAAGTTTCTGGGAAAAGAAAGGACAATAAGCTGACAAATGTTAAAGTTGGCATTGACTTGTTGACTATGCTGAGTTGTTGTTGACTGCTTTAGTAAAAGATTTCTGAAGATACTGGTCTACAAACTAAAACTGACTAAAATAATCAATTCCATAGTCAAAGGTTCTCCTGGAGAATATGGAAAAATCGGCAGGGTGGGGGGGCGGAATTGGCAGCCACCTTCTTGAGCTCATTTCTCCTCTCTCGGTCAACCCTGTACCTGCCCGACCCCCTTAATGAGAGTCTATCCAGGACAAGCTGCTGTCAGGGCCTACCAGAGTCTTCCAGCAGGGACTTCGCAGGGCTTACAGAACCTTGGTCACAGCTGTAAAGTCTGCACCCTAATTTATGAAATAACAAGACTAAGGAGGGCTCTGGGGTGCTTGTCTGACATTCTTGAGCAGGGAACGGTAAAGAGCTTCCCTCTCAGAAGACATCTTAATTTCAGAAGGAATCACTGAGTGCCTGAGATGAACTCAACCCTCATTTATTCACCTTATTTGCTTCTCCTTTCTCACTCCACGAACCCGCGAATGGTGCTGCTGCTGTTACGCTTTTGTGTGCCTTCCATTGAGGTGGCTCTCTGGTGCCCTTTCAGCCAAGCAGGATGCTCGTTTGTAAAGTGTCAGTCGTCAAAGAGCCTCCAAGAGCCGGTGACATTACCGGGGAGCTGTCAGGCAGCTGTTTGGCAGACTGTCGAGTTCTCTCTTTTCATGGCATTCCATTCAGCAAGCTTCATTGAATGCCTAGACAAAGGTAAGGGGGGCAGACAAGTAAATAAGTGACAACAACGTCAGCTTCCAGATCGACATATAAACAAAGCGCCATGGAAGCACTGAGGAGAGGCTGATTCATTCTAATCAGGGAATTGGGCTGAGTTCATTAAAAAGATTCACGTAAGCTGAGCCTGGAAGGGGGTAGCTGAAGAACGCCCTCCTCCATCAAACATGGCAACAGGGCAGGGCGGGATGCTGGAACACAGGGAAGACTTGAGAGTAGCTGGATGATATGGGGTTCAGGCCAGGGAGCATCTTGCGAGTTGACGCTGGAAAATTGGGTGGCATTAGAGCTACAGACTCTTGAGTGGCCCTCCAAGGACCATGCTGTTTGGTCAAGGGTGACCAACCAAAGGCCTTTGATCCTGGAAATACATGATCTGACTTGGGTGTTAGGAGCACTTAGGTAGTACTTTAAAAGATAGACTATGGAGAAGAGATCAGAGTAGGCTGACTCATCATGGTATCAAGATGTCAGGAGTCCGAGATGAGACAGCAGAGGAGAAAAGAAGCGGGCAGGAAGGCTGCAAAGATGAAATGAGCAGCCCTTGGTGAGTAATTAAACAGAGGAAGGTAGATGTCACTAGTGATACTTATAATTATATATTATGTTTTTATTTTTTTGAGTTGGAGTCTCATTCTGTCGCCTAGACTGGAGTGCAGTGGCCGCTCCCGGCCACTGCTGCCTCGACCTGCTGGGCTCCGGCGATCCTTCCGCCTCAGCCTTCCAAGTAGCTGGAACTACAGGCGCGCGCTACCACGCCCGGCTGATTTTTTGATTTATGGTAGAGATGAGGTCTCGCCAAGTTGCCCAGGCGGGTCTTGAACCCGCGGGTGATACTTATAATTATTAAGTACTGACTACATGTTGGGTACTCCATAAACAGTTTTGGTTATCATCTATGTCATCCTCGCAGGAATCTTAAATGGAAGAGACTCATTACACAGGTGAAAAAACCAGGCACGGAGAGCGTAAGTGACTTGCCCAGGGCACACCTAGTAAGTGATAAAGCTGGGACTCCAATCCAGAGCCCATGCTGTCATCCACTGTGCCGTGTCTGGCTGCAGGGATGGTGGTGCTCCACACAGAGACCTGAACACAGTCTCTGGAAGCAGGGAGTTCAGGAGAGGCCAAGCTTTGCAATGTAGGTTTGGGATTTATTAGTCTACAGATAGATGGTGGAGGGGTGGGAGAGATGACTTTTGAAGAGGTGTACGTGAGAATAACAGATCGACTGCAGACCCAAAAGAATGATCTCATTGAAGACATGGGAGGAAGGATAAAGGGAAGAAAACTGAGAAGGGAGGCTGAGGGGTGAGACAGAATCCTAGTGGGAATAATGTGAGAGAGATGGTGCATAAGCAGGTTCCAAGGAGGAGAGAACTGGTATCACTTGCTGGATCTAAGGAGATTCTGAGCCACATCAAAAGTTTTGAGAGCATAATCTGTGTGGTAAACTTTATTTTTTATTTTTTTATTTTTTTGAGTTGGAGTCTCTCACTCCATCGCCCAGGCTGGAGCGCAGTGGCATGCTCATGGCCACCCCAGCATCAACCTGCTGGGCTCCAGCGATCCTTCTGCCTCAGCCTTCCAAGGAGCCGGAACTACAGGTGCACACTACCATGCCCGGCTAATTTTTGATTTCCTGTGGAGACGAGGTCGCCAAGTTGCCCAGGCTGGTCTCGAACCCGCGGGCTCAGGCAATCCACTCGACTCAGCCTCTCAAAGTGCTGGGATGACAGACAGAGCCACCGAGCCCGGCCTGTGGTAAACTTTAATTAAAGGTTTTCTTTTTGAGTAGCTTCTCCGGGGTTTAGTTGACATACAATAAACTGCACATACTTACAGTGTGCAATTGGATAAGTTTTGACATATGTAATCTAATGAAATCATCACCACAACCAAATGATTGATGTATTCGTCACCCCAAAATCTTTCTCATGTCCCTCTCTTATCCTTGTCCCTGACCCTGCCACGCCCTCAATTCTCAGACAACCACTGGTCTATTATCTGTGAGTATGCACTGGTTTGCACTTTCTTGAATTTTATCTGAATGGAATTACACAATATGTCTCTTTTCACCGAACTTCGTTCACTCATCATAATTATTTGAAATTCATCTTGTGTATATCAATAATTCATTGCTTTGTATTGCTGAATAGAGTTTCATTGTATAGCTATCCATTTGTTTACCCATTCACCTGTCGATAGACATTTCAGTTGTTCCCTGTTTATTTAGGCTACTACAAATAAAGCCACTGTGAGTATTCCTGTGCAAGTCTTTATATGGACATGTACTTCTATTTTTCTTGGGGAAATACCTAGTATCATGGCTGGGTCATATGGGGCATATATAACATATATATGTTGACTCTTTTAGATATCCCCAGACTCTTTTTCAAAGTGTTTATGCTATTTTATATCCCTGCCAGTAGCATATGAAAATTCCAACAATATCACATGATCAGTAACTCTTATTATTTTAGCCATTCCAATGGTGTGAAGTGTCATCTCCTTGTGATTTTAATATGCATTTCCCTAATGATGTTGAGCATCTTTTCATGCACTAATTTAACATTTGCATATCTTATTTGGTGAAATGCCTATCAACTATTTTCCCATTAAAAAAAAAATTGTGTTGTTTTCTTATTGAATTTTAAGAATTATCTATATATTGTGGCTACAAGTCAATTGTCAGATACATGATTTGCAAGAATTTGTCTCCCAGCCTGTGTCTTGTCTTTTTATTCACTTAACAATTTCTTTCAAAGCACGTATTTTCTTAATTTTGATGAAGTTCAATTTGTCAATTTGTTCTTTTATGGATTGTACTTTTCATGTCTAAGAAATCTAAGAAAGGCTTTGCCCAGCCCAAGGTCACAAGGATCTATATTTTCTTCTAGAAGTTTTACAGTTTTAGGTTTTATGTTAGGTCTATGATCTGTTGTAAGTTAATTTTTGTGAATGGTAAGAGATATGGGTTAGAGTTCTTTGCAGATGGATATTCAATTGTTTCAACACTATTTGTTGAAAAGTTTGCTCTTATTTCACCGAATTGCCTTTGCACCTTTGTAAAAAAATCAAAGCAGTCAATTACGTGTGGGTCTATTTCTGGACTCCCTATTCTGCTCTGTTGATCTAATTGTTAATCTTTGCACAAACACCACTCTGTCTTGATTACTGTTGCTTTAAATTAAGTCTTGAAATCAGGTACTGTCAGTCCTCCAATTTTTTTTTCTCAAAATTGTTTTAGCTGGTGTAGGTAATTTTCATTTTCATATGAGTTTTAGAAACAGCTTACCGATTTCTATAAAAAGGCCTGCTGGGATTTTGACTGGGATTGTGTCAAACCTGTAGACCAAAATGGGGAGAGAATTAATATTTTAACAACATTGAGTCTGATGTCCTGTGAACAGGATATATTTTTCCATTTATTTGGGGTCTTTAACTTCTCTCAACAATGTTCTGTTTTTTTCACTGTACCAGTCTTGAACATCTTTTGTCAGATGTATCACTAAGCATTGCGCATATATATATATATATATATATATATATATATATATATATATTTTTTTTTTTTTTTTTTTGAGTTGGAGTCTCACTCCATTGCCCAGGCTGGAGTGCCACGGCACGCTCATGGCCACCCCAGCATCGACCTGCTGGCCTCTGGCGATCCTTCCGCCTCAGCCTTCCGAGGAACTGGAACTACAGGTGCGTATTACCATGCCTGGCTAATTTTTTTTTTTTAATTTATTGTAGAGACAAGGTCTCACCTAGTTGCCCGGGCTGGTCTCAAACCTGCGGGCTCAGGCAATCCATTCGCCTCGGCCTCCCAAAGTGCTGGGATTACAGGCTGAGCCACTGAGCCCGGCCAGTATTGCATATTTTAATGCTATAGTAAAGTATATTGCTTTCAACATTTCCATTTCTGATTGCTTATTGCTAGTATAAAAGGTTTTCTTAATTTACAAAAAAACTCATCATGAGAACTTTAAAAGATTAAATATTATAATTTGTTAAAACATTTCAGAGATTGCGAACTCTTATCTATAAAGGCTTTTATTCCATTTCAAAATGGATGCCTGGGGTTACACTTAGTATATTCAGAACTTATAGAAAGATACAAAAGCGTCTGAAACACTGATGCTATCTATTTGATTTACCAGAATTTTGGGTGGGGCTCTGTAGAGAGTGTGCAATTTGCTTCCATAATGACAGCAAATTCTATACCATGTAGGAATAATCGTTAATATCATCAGAAATTTCCACATTGGTGAAAATGAGGGACATATTACACTGGAAATTAAACCCTCCTGTTGATTTCCTTAGTAGCAAGTGTTGATTTCCATGATGACTTAAAGCACAAGTGACTACAAAAGTTGATATTCCTTGGGGATTACTGTCATACCACTTATTATACCGGACTCTTAGTGACAGCTGGCCAAAAGCCTGGCAGCTAATTGTGACCTGTTGAAGGCAATGCCAAACCCACCAGGCACCTGATTGGGATCCCGCATTTGTCTGATTGAGCCATAAAGAATGACTCATCACAGTGACACGCCGTAGAGCAACGTAAGTTCCGAAGTTCATCAGCAGAAGGTGCCAAAGAATCACTGATACCCGGAATATCGACTTACATACAACTATGCAACTAACACAAAAAACCAAATACGCACAAAACCACAGAGCTAATTAATTTCAAATGATGTGGTTTGATTTAATTACGTGGGTGGTGTTTTGTTGACGTGAAGCATTGCTCACGATGTAAATGTAGGAATGAACTCCAGTGTGAACGCTTCTGAATATGAAAACCTGTATTTCTCTGGCTCTTAGCCGCGCCTCTGAACTTTGCTCATTAGCCTAAATAGTAATGTCTCCTCTTGGCAGAAAGACTACAGAGAACACAAAATAAAGACTCTGAAATCACGTGGCCATGTTAGGTCACAAGGTGCTCATCCAATAAAAAAGAGAATCTCCGCTTTGTGAACTTTGAATAAAGGCCCGCAGACCTTCAGTATTCATATTTGCAGGTAATGAATATTTATTGAGGGTTTAACATGTGCCCAGAGGCGCAGATTTGGCGCCTGCGAACATATCCATGTATAAGACCAATTCCCGGTCCTTAGGGAGCTTACGTTCCAGTGGGGTAGACAGAAAATGAACAATAGCAGATAACAGTTGTTGAGTGTTCGTTTTGTTCCAGGTCCTTGTCTAAGCAGTTCACATTTATATCGCATTATACTCTTATAATGCCTTTGAAGTAAGAACCATCTCAGTCATCTTCATTTTACAGATGAAGAAGCTCATGGAGATTTTGTAACTGGTCAAGGATCACACCACTAGAAAGTGGCTGTCAGGGCAGCAGTGTCAGCGACATCAGTGAAGGCAAATGAAAGTGGGAGGTGCAGGAGCAGTGACGGCCTCACCATAGCTGCTGGAATCACGCTTGCAAACTGAGATGCTAATATCTAATGATGTTATGAAGAAAACAAGAGAATACAGATTTGGTGCATTTGTTACTATGAAGTACAGCCGAGACAACCTTGACTCATTTAGCTCCAAATTTGCTAAACCTTAGCGCAAGTTTATTATTAAAGTACTGCCATTTTCATTTCTTCAGACACATAGTGAGGTCCTTGACTTTTATCAGGGAATAGGATAATAACAGCTTAGGCTGCACGACCGGTAACATGAAAACCAAATAAATATTAATGTGCATGTGAAAAAAATAAAAGAAGGTGGATATCAGGATTTGAACCCAGGGCCAAAACACGTATGCACTATACACCATGATGCTTTACTGGTTCTCAACCTTCTAGAGACATACACATGCAATGCTGAGTAGTGATAAGTGCTCTGCAGAAAAATAAAGCCGCATAAGGAGATGAGAAAAAAAATCGAAGTGCTAATTTTGGGTAGGGTTGTCAAGGCAGGTGTATTAGTCTGCAACAGCTGTCATCACAAAATGGCACAGATTGAGTAGTTTAACGTATTTCCTCGCAGTTCTAGAGGATGGAAATCCAAGATTAAAATGCCAGCGGGGTTCATTTCTGGTGAGCCCTCCCTCTTTGTTACCTTCTTGCTGTGTTCTCACATACTGGAGGAAGAGAAATCTCTGGTGTCTCTCTTATAAGGACACCGGTCCTATGGATGAAGGGCCCACTCTTATGATTTCATTGAACTTAATCACTCCCTTAAAAGCCCTGTCTCTACATACAGCCATATGGGGAGGGGGTCAGGGTTTCAACATAGGGATTTTGGGGGGATGCAATTTAATTCCTAGCAGAGGGCTTCTCTTTAAAATCTCACGTTGAGCAGGAACTTGAATGAAATGGAAGAATACCCCATTATATCTTCGGAGGAACAGCATTCTAAGGTAGGGGGAACTGCAAGTACTAAACTCTTGAGAAGGGAATGCTTGAGGCCTGTTTGAGGATGAGGAAGGAGGCCTTTTGTGGCTAGACACACTGGAAAGGGGGGACAGTGACACACTTTTGAGAAACATTGATCAAGAAACTCAACGACATTGACAACAGGCTGAGGAAATGTGCCCAAAGTGAGGCCTGTGGAACTCAAATTCGACTACATTTCATGAGACAGTGCTTGGAAAGATGTTTGAATTAATGTGGAGAATACCTGGGTAAATAGGTTCTTTATTGCAAAGCTTTGTAGCGCCTTCACTTTGATAAGGTGCACGATGAATCTCCAAGGGGGATACAGCATACAGCCGCTCCCAAATCTACTGGACCATCGAGTCCTTTTTTGCCAGGGGACCTCAGGAGATTAGGGTTTGTCTTTTACTCCTTTGGGTATAAGACACTCTGTACGGGGATTTGTCCAGGTGCTCTGAACATAAGTATCAACATACAGGTCTGGGGTTCATAAGCAGGCAGCAGGGAGATAGGGAACAAATTATTTTGAGGATTTGTCATTTTGTGGGGGTAGTTGGCTTTCACTTTTGTTTTTATAAATCTTACTGGCACAGTCTTGGCCCCAACAATTCAAGAAACGTCGACTTTGTCTTGTTGTTCATGAAAGTTACTGGTGTCATCTCATCCTACTTTGCAAAGTTATTTTGTTTATAGGAAGTGGTCACTGGAACATGCCCACCTGAACACAGCTTCCTTGTCACCGCATCCTCTCTGCCATGGTGGCACAAACCAGATGTTTCTAGTCATTAGCAACAGGCTGTGACAGGAACAGTATAACAGCGGGTGTTTGCAGTCTGGGGTCTTTAGGGAGATGAGGGCACCGTGACATGCCATAATGTTATTTATTGTCTGAACTAATGTTGAGTATCAGATATGGAAGTTCTGCTTGATTCATATTTTCTCTCCCTTCACCCATTATGTGTTGGCCGATCAACGTGTTTATGAAATAAGAAATAAGACTGGGCACGTAATTCATGTCTGCAATCCTAGCTTTTGGGAGGCCAAGGCGGGAGGATTGCTTGAATCCAGGGATTCAAGACCAGGCTGGGCGACATAGTGAGATCTCATCTCTACACAAAATAAAAAATTAACTGGGTGTGGTGATGCATGCCTGTAATCCCAGCTATTCAGGAGGCTGAGGTGGAAGGATTGTCTAAGCCCAGGATGCCGAGGCTGTGGTGAGCCGTGTTTGTATTACTGTACTCCAACCTGAGTGACAGAGAGAGTGACCCTGGATAAAAAAAATAAAAAAAGTGAAAGAGAAAAATTAGAACAAAGGCTGATTTACCATGAAACCAATAAAGTTTACATTTTATTTGCACAGGCTCAGCTAAGACCCAGGAGGGATACTGGAAGCAGGTACACATGGTCATAGATTTTGTAGAGTTTGCACAAGAAAGATGTGTAAACTGCAGTTGGTTAATATTCTGTCTCTTCACTCCAACTTCCCCTTTGTCACATTCTTTGTGTCAAGGAGGGTTGGAGCTGCCAGAGACATTTTTGGGCCAGATGTACAGGGAAGATGAGCTGGGGACATATTTCATTTAGGTCAGTGGAAAGTTAATGGTTTGCAATCATTAAGCAGTAGCTAGCTGTCGTGGTGTTGGACGGGTTTCCAGAAATACTCCTGCCACCCACTGTGCAAACTCTCTTGGAGTTGTGACTCAAAGTTGCAGGGACAAAAAGTCAACATGAACATGTCCTCTGCACTCCAGAAGTGTGTAGGAAGTGGAGGAAAGCAAGGTTTCTCCTTGTGTGGAGCCAGAAGCCACTTGGGAAATGCTTCCAAGTCTCATATCGGTAAAATTGTAAGTGGATGATTTGACTCTCTTGGAGGCCTAGTCAAAAGGGGAGTTCTCTCCTGCAGTGTATACAGGTAAAAACACAGGAGACATTTTTGTGTCCACTGTGTACAATCCAATTTGTTAGAACTCTGGTGTTTGAGGATGAAAACCGGCAGCAGGAGTAACACAAGCAGTAGGTGTATCTTTGTGGGATGTTTCTCGTTTTATGCATCCCAAACTGTTGGATTATGCCTTAGCCTGTCCAGTGGACCTTGTCCTGACAAAGTATGGTGGTTTTTTCTGAACAAAAGAAAAGGGGTCTGAAGAAGCAAGTGTTCCAGTTGCAAAGCTATCTGTATTCATGAACGTTCAAGATGTGCACTATAAGAGTGATTTAATTATGTGAGGGGGAACCCACAAAAACCAGAATTTATTTGTAAAAAAACTGTACTGGGGCTTCCGGGCAAGATGGCGACCGAACAGGTCAGACTGTGAGAGTCTCCTCAAAAGCGAGTGTCCGTAAAGACCCTCTGAGTGAGTGGGTGTGTGCCAGTGGATGAGTGAAAGTCGGTCTGAGGGGAGACTTGGGTTCATGCATGCGGGGCTCTCCTCCAGAGGTGACTACAACCCCCCACCACCCTGCAATTGGAGACCTGGGCTCATAGGATCGTCTGCCGTTCTTGGGGCTCTCTTGGGAGGAGGCAGCAGAGAATAGCCGCCCCTTACCACCAGGCACCCAGCCCACGCCATCATCTTCAGCAGAACAGGCATGAGCAGGAGGATCAGTGGAGAAGGCAGGTCATAGAAAATTGGAATAGGGCTGGCTGGATGGCTCAGCCTGTCATCCCAACACTTTGGGAGGCTGAGGCAAGTGGATTGCCTGAGCCTGCAGGTGCAAGACCAGCCCGGGCAACGTGATGAGACCTCACATCTACAATAAATAGAAAATTAGCTGGGTGTGGTGCTGCACGCCTGTGGTTTTAGCTACTTGGAAGACTGAGGCAATTAGAATAGCAACAGCCTTATCTACAGAAACAATTCAGGCTAGAGATCTTGGAGCTCAATCTTCAAAGTTCTCAAAGATAAACAATTTCAGCCAAGACTTACCTATCCTACTAAGCTAAGTTTCATCAGTGATGGAGAATTAAAATCCTTCTCAGACATTCAATCCCTAAGAGTTTATGCTGCCGCTACACCAAACACTTAAGAAAATATTAAACACAAAAGAAAGAAAAAAAGGAACGACAATGCCCTTCCCAAGAATGCGGGGAAAAGAATGAAAGCACACATGAATCAATCCAAAGATCAAAAGAAAGACAACAAACAAACAGCAGCAACAACAACAAACTCTATAAAAACCTTATGACAGGGATAAACTCTCACATCTCAATAATTAGCCTGAATGTGAATGGACTAAATGCACCACTGAAAAGACACAGAATG
>CAUYQG010155603.1:0-14545 GCA_963574415.1 Tarsius wallacei
TCCTGGGGGGAAGCAGAGCCTCCCCAAATTAAGGTCTCCCTCAGAGGGCGCTCATGAGCGGTAGAGAAGGGAAGGGACCCCGTCGGGTGGGTCCAGACCCCACAGCCCTCCAGAGCCAAGTCCAGCACTGCGCTGCCCCAGAGCAAGGAGGCGGTGAGGGAAAGGGCTGACGCGACAAAGCGGGCCATGCTGTGGCTGGCCGGGGCAGGGTCTAGGCTCTGCTTCCCAGGCAGCACCCAGAAAGCCAAGTGCTGCTGTCCGGCCCACCCGAGAGAGAGGACTGGGCGCAGGGACTATACTGTTCCATGAGTACAGAAGCGAGGTGGCCAGGAAGGCAGCTGGGCCAGAAAGGGACATTGAGGCAAGACTAGGGGGACCATGAGGGAGCAGCATCTGTGAGAAGGGGCACCAAGACAGCCCAGAAACCTCAGAGCAGTGATAAATGCATGACTGCGTTCAAATCCCCGCTCTGCTCCACAGGAGTTGTGTGACATTAGGCAAGTCACTTAGTTCCTCTGTACCTCATTTTCACCTCTGAAGGGGGATAGTTGTAACACCTTGCTCATAGAGCAGTGATAAGGTGATACATATAAGTTAATGTGTGGTCATTATAAGGGAATATACACCACCCCAGCACATGGGTTACAAACAGAATTTTCAGGTCAATGAAGAAATAGAGGCTGGGTGTGGTGGCTCAAACCTGTAATCCCAGCACTTTGGTAGGCCGAAACAGGAGGGCCACTTGAGCCCAAGAGTTTGAGACCAGCCTGGGCAATATCGTAAGACCTTGTCTCTACAAAAAAAAAAAAAAAAAGTAGCTGGGCATGGTGGCACATACCTGTAGTCTCAGCTACTCGGAAGATTGAGATAGAAGGATTGTCTCTGAGCCCAGGAGGTAGAGGCTTTGGTGAGCCGTGAGCATACCACTGCACTCCAGCCTGGGTGACAGAGTGAGACCCCAATGCAAAAAAAAGAAAAAAAGAAAGAAAAGAAAAGAAGAAAACCCCCTTGGGAGGTCTCTTATAGTCAGGGAAGATTTCAGTTTTTTCCCCTCTCTATGACTGTTTCTCAGGCAGCCAGAACATACTTTTTGTTCTGGGTTTACGGAGAGAGAGAGGCCTATCCAGAAGAATATCTAGGGCCAACTGGGAACCAGGTAGGAGTTGTATTTGTGCAGACTGGGGGCTCAAAGCTCTGTGCAAGATGTGAAAGTGAGAAACATCTGTTCGGATGCTTGGAGACCCAGACATCCCTGCTTGGCAGGCTCAAAGATGCCTGGGCCTCCTCATAGGGCTTCCTGGTATACCTTGAGGACCTCTGCCTTTGTGAACCTTTGACGCCACAGTCTCCCTGCAGTCCAGCACAGCAACGTGACTTTGACATCACCGTGTAGGTGGATGTCTGGAGTTTGATTCTTCTCAAGGCATGAGAAGAATCATTCTTCTCCAGTCATGCATCTCTCAAGGACAAGAATACATTTGTTCTGAGATGTGAATCAGGCAATTTTGTCATGGTGGGGGCATCACAGAGTGTACTCACATACACCTAGACGATGTAGCCTAGGCTGTTTGATGTAGCCTATTGCTCCTAGGCTACACACCTGTATAGCACATGGCTGTACTGAATATTGTGGGCACTTGTAACACAATGCTGAGTATTTGTGTATCTAAACATAGAAAAGGGACAGTAAAGATACAGTATTAAAATCTTATGGGACTACTGGGTGTCTGCTTACTGACCAAAACGTCATGTCATGATGTGTGACTGTATTAGTTTCCTGTGGGTGCTATAACTAATCACCAGAAACATCTCTCACAATTCTAGAGGCTGGAAAGCTAAAACCTGCTTTATGAGGGGTCCTAAAGGAGGAGCCTACCTGCCTCTTCCAGCTCCTGGTGGCCCCAGGCATCCCTTGACTTGAGGCCATATCCCTCCAATCTCAGCCTCCACAATCACATGGCCTTCTTCTCTGTGTGTGGCCAAGTCTTGCTCTGCCTTCTTAAGAGGACCTTTGTGATTCCATGTAGGACCCACGTGGATCCTCCAGCTGACCTCCCCATCTGAGTCTCATCACATCAGCTAAGTCCCTTCTTTGCCATGTAAGGTAACAGTCACAGGCCCCAGGGACTAGGATGCGGGCATCTTTTGGGGGGATATTATTCAGCTGACCACAGGGGCTCACGTGGGGGTTCTGTGCATAGAAGTAAAGTACATGGAGAGAGGATCTCAAGGTGGTGTGGATGAATCTGTCTGCATGTTGGAAAGAGAACCGAAGATGGAAGGCACATCTGGGAGGCAGAAAGCCCCTCACAGCATGGCTCTGGGTCCTTGCTTGGAAGCAGTGTGATAGGAAGTGGGCGCTAATCACGTTGTGCCCATGGCATCAGTTCCCTGGGTGGACTCAGCCTGGGCTCAGCCCGCCCTGACTGCAACTCTCATCACCCTGTCTGACTGGTGGTCATGGGCTCAGGTCAATGACTTCAGTTCTTGCCGTGTTGAGTCTGGTCTACCAGGTGTGCCTTGGCCACCCTCACATCTGACTGCCACCTGTTTTCTGTGGCTTCTGTAACCCCGAGTCATTACAGAGCTTGCTAAATTAGCACCGAATATGAGACCTGTGTTGCCAGAGTCAGGACTGTCCTCCAGAGACAGAGGGGTCATCCAATCATGTTAATTCAATTGAAGACTTCTCTTCTACTTAAAGATGTTTTTAAACAATCTTCAGTAGGTCAAACTTAACCCTATCTTCCTCAGAGCATTTTCTGTACCATTAATAGTCCCAGCGCAGACCCCAAAGATCCCTGGTTGTTGTGCCTAGGACAATTTGCATCTGTTTAATTACCTAAGTCTGGATCACTCTAGGGGTTCTATGACTAGTTGCGAATGATCCCTATAAAGTTCATGACATGTGGTTTGAGCCCAGCTGGAATCCTGCATTCTGGTGGGCTTATCCTCACTCAGATTCCACCTGCACTGGGCCAGGGGAATCCCACACTGTGTAAGCAATGACATCTGGGATAGGAGGACCCAAAAGTTATATCCTTTGTGAGTAGATCTGGCCTTGGCCTCACACCACTTGTTCACCAAGCTTAATATTTGCTGTATCGTGTAGTTATTGTCAGGGTGAGTGGTGTTAACTATCAAAGCAAATAGCAAGACGGGCACAGTGGCTCATGCCTATAACCCCAGCACTTTGGGAGGCTGAGGCAGGAGAACTGCTTGAGCCTAGCATTCCAGACCAGCCTGAGGAACATAGTGACACCTCATCTCCAAGAAAAATGCAAAAATTAGCCAGATGTGGTGATGCGTGCCTGTAGGACCAGCTACTTGAGAGGCTGAGGCGGAAGGGATCACCTGAGCCCAGGAGACCAAAGCTGCAGTGAACCAGGATTGCGCCATTGGATTCCAGCCTGGGCAATAGAGTAGTGAGATCCTGTCTCTAAAAAAACAACAACAAGCCGGGCTCGGTGGCTCAGCCTATAATCCCGCACCTTGGGAGGCTGAGGTGAGTGAATTGCCTGAGCCCGTGGGTTCGAGACCCGCCTGGGCAACTTTGTGAGACCTCATCTCTACAATAAATCAAAAAAATTAGCCGGGCGTGGTAGCACGCGCCTGTAATTCCAGCTACTTGGAAGGCTGAGGTGAAACGATTGCCGGAGCCCAGCAGGTCAAGGCTGCAGTGGCCAGGAGCGGCCACTGCACTCCAGTCTGGGTGACAGAGTGAGACTCCAACTCAAAAAACAAACAAACAAACAACAATAACAACAACAAAAATAACAGTCAGCTGGTGAAGGCACTGGCCACGTGTGTCATATGGGACATGCCACAAGAGCTTAGGAAATGCCTCGTGTCTCCCCTATGCACCATGTCCTACAGGATGAAAGGAAGGTTGTGCCTATGCACAGAAACACCAAACATGACCAATAACGATCTTATAATAAATATATTTCAACCTCTCAACAGGAACACAGAAATGCTCTCGGGAAGTATAACATGCACTGTAATATGGGATCCTGTCTCTAGTAGCACGGTGCCCCGGCCCAGCCTGTGAGCTGGCACGATGGGAGGGACCCTGTGTCTCCAGAACCAAACAGAAAATGGGTCTGCATGACCATGAGAAACACAAAATCAAGTAAGCAAATAAAATAATCACCTCAAGAGAAAAAAGGAGACACGCTAAGGAAAGTTGTCTTTGTTCTAGAAAAATATTTCTTTTTTTTGTGGTTAACGACTCATTTATAAGAAGGAAGTGAATTCTGTTGAAAAATATTTGAAATATTCTCTTAGGGGGAGAAAGCAGTTCTTCACCAGTTTGGTGGGCCCCTGGGTGGGTAGCTTTGTTCTCTGTCTGTCCTGAGCCAGCAGGGACAACTCCTCTTCTGAAACCAGGGCTGAGTGCTTGCTGTGGGGGAGAAGGAGACTCATGACCAAGTCTAGTGGTCTGGGAGTATACGGCCTGGAGGGGCTGCGAGGGGTTTGCACAGCAAGGTCAAGGGAGCTGTCTAGCTGCTCACTCATCCCAACGTGTCCAAGACAACTCCCAGGTGCCCCCCAGCTTCTGCAAGTTTTTCTCACAGGTAAAATGGTAAGTCTAGGGAAGAAAGGGATGAGACCACCCCATGCCTCCTGCCTTCCCTGGAGGGCCTGGTCCTGTGATAGGCAGGGTCTCCAGGATCGGACCCTTGGCCCAGTCCGGCAGATCTCATCTCCATATGAAGAGCAGATCTGCAGGCCATCTAGAGGGGCCATGAGCCGTCCCTGGGCCACCCCTCAGAGAAGACCTGGGGGCCAAGCTTGGTCAAACCTCACAGAGAGGCACGGAGCATTCCCAGAGGATTCAGATGTAACAAAGACCCAGATGAGTGGTACTTAGGTCACTCCTGGGGCTCCAGGGGCTGCCTGTGCTGGAAGCCCAGCCCTGGGCAGGGGAGAGACAGGGCCTTCTGCCTGGGCTTGGGTGAGCCCATGGGGAAGGGGGGCTTGGCAGACATGGTACCTGACACCCCCTCAGGCACCCCACTGAAGTCTGGGAATATTTCTGTTTACTTCGGCGTGAAGTAACAGACACGAGATACTCCTCCCCCAGGGCACACTCCCCACAACCCTCCCCAGGGCAGCCTGGAGACTGTCCTCGACTGTCCAGGGAAGATGGCGACCATCTAAGCAGAATGGCTTCTACTTTCAGGGTGTGTGTGTCTTGTTTCACTGTTAAGACACACATGAGCCTGGATGGAAACCTGAGGATGAAGGAGCAGCTACCTTCCTTCTAGGAGCCTGGAGCCCTGGAGGACAGCTCAGGCCATCTGGCCCTCAAAGCCTGGCCCTGCTAGACAAACTCCATTTTATCTGACATATTTCCTTGGTGAGGCCACTTCTGGGTCATGTCCCTCCTGGCCCCGAAGGGTCCTGCCCTGCCCAGTACGCACCTCCTCACCGCAGGGATGTTACTCCACACACACACAGCATTCTGGAGGGCTCTGCCGTGGATGTCCGGGATGGTCACAGGCTCTGTCTGGCGGGTGGAAGGGTTGGCTATTGTCAGAGGGACCTGGATGGTAGTCTCCACCCACCAGCCCACAGGCCTCAACCTCCATCTGACCCTGAGCAGTTAACAGACATTCTAGGCTGACTACATCTAAGTGGCGGGTATTACACATCACGCCTTGTTTCTTATAAGTCACCTTAGGATAAAAACAGCTGACTTATTATTTTAAATCTTTTTTTGTTTTTGTTTTTGTTTTTTTTTGAGTTGGAGTCTCACTCAGTCACCCAGACTGGAGTGCAGTGGCCACTCCTAGCCACCGCAGCCTCGACCTGCTGGGCTCTGGCGATCCTTCCGCCTCAGCCTTCCAAGTAGCTGGAATTACAGGCGCGCACTACCACGCCCGGCTAATTTTTTGATTTATTGCAGAGATGAGGTCTCGCTTGCCCAGGCAGGTCACGAACCCGCGGGCTCAGGCAATCCACTCACCTCAGCCTCCCAAAGGCACGGGATTACAGGCTGAGCCACCGAGCCCAGCTATTTTAAATCTTTTAACTGGCAGGTCGTACAGCCCAGAGATTCCCTACCCACAACATTGAGGGTGTTGGCTAAGGGTAAGGGAAGCCTTGGTCTCTGGAAGTTGAGACATTTTGCTCAGGGAGAGACAAGGCTCCACTGGCAGAGACAAGGAAGGGCTCTCCAAAGGAAAGACGTGACTTCGCTTGTCAGAAGTCTAATGGGCTGCTGCAGTCCTGGGGTTGCAATCTCTCTGGAAGCCCCAGAAGGAAAGCAAGAAAGAGTGGGAGGCAGGAGGCTGGAGAGGGACCTCCCCTGCTGGGAAGGGAGAGAGGGACAGGAGAAACCGAAGAAGAGGCTACCAGTCTCCAACACCTACTGTCTCTGGAGTGGGGGAGGAGAGGGAAGGAGAGGGGGAAGGGGAGGAGGAGAGAGAGAGGCGGGTCAGAGAGACTCACCCAGGATGTATCATCTAGCTCAGAACTAGTAGGGACAGAACAGCATTTGTCACATTTAAGTTTCTTCCTACCATCATCGGATATGAGGTTCCACCGTAAAATGAGGTTTTAGAAAATACGAGATGTTTCTTTTTTTGCTGACTTCTTATTTGGGACCAGTTAATTTTGATCTACCAAACTTGTGTGCAATACAATCAAAAGTTACTATTTTTGCTGTTCTCTAGGTTTGTTGATAACTGGCGCCAGGTTTAGAAACTTTGCTTTTTGGTTGGACACACGATTACTTATTAATGGTTTTTTCTGAGAAATAGTGCCACTTACAACCCTGATCCCAGCTGCTGACATGTGGTATTATGTCAGTAATTTTAAAATTCCAGATTTTCTAATAAGGAGAAATAACCACAGAAACAGAAAAAAATAAAAGAAGCATGAGATCACCTTGCTCAACTCTATGAAAATAATTTCTAAAACTTTAATTAAATGTAGGAAAACATAACTTACCAAAACAGATCCCAGAAAAGACGAAAACCTTAGTAGCTCAGTTTTCATAGAAGAGCTACTTCCATTTAAAAATAACAGCAACAACCACCTACCCAGACAATTTCACAGGAGAATTCTGTCACTGTTTCAAATATTTTTAGGAAGCAAATTTAACATTGACCCCAGAACATAACAAAGTTCACACAAAGCAAGAAAACTCCATACTAACCCCTTTCATGCATGTCAATACAAAAAACCTGAATGAGTTCAGCAATACATTAAAATAACAATACATTATGACTAGGTGGATTTTCTCCCAGGAATGCAAGGATAGTTTATTATTAGGAAATCCATTCGTATATTATATCCTACTCTTAGATCTAAAGAGGAAAGTTATCTGTTATCTACACGGACATTAAAGAGAATATTTGATGAAATCCAACAACCTTTCTTGATAAAAATTTTCTAAGATATAAGGATCCATGGAAACTTCCTAACATAGTGAAATCATATTTCAAAGCCAGCAGCAGCTCAATAGGGAAACACTGGACATCTGAAAGTCAGGAACAGACTGGATGTCCCCAGTCACTACTGGTATTCAACACTGTCCCAAAGATACCAACAATACAATGAGACCAAAGAAAATATTCAAGGTATGAAATCAGAATGAGAAAAATGGTCACTATTTGCCGATGATCAAGTAAGTCTAATTGAATCAACTGAAAACTACTCCAACCCATAAGGTAACCAATAAGGTAGCAGAGTAAAACTAATGTAATAAGTCCGTAGCTTCATGTACACAAATCATGTACACAGAGTAAAACTAATGTAGTAAGTCCGTACTTTCATGTACACAAATTGAAAACAGTTAGACAGTAAAATGGAAGAGCCCATTCACCAGAAGGAAAAGTAGACATTCGAGAATGAATGTAACAAGGCTGTAGAGAGTGCTCAGAGCACATCCTATGAGTGAGGGAAGGGACATGCCCCACCTTGTCCCCTGCTGGCAGGAATGTGGACTGGGACATCACCCCTACCAAGGGCCACTGGGCACTATCTGTGAAAATTCCAAATGCATTTACCCTCTGGCCCAGAAATCTTGCTTCTGGAATTTATACCACAAATATTCCCTTAGTCGTATTGCTTAAAAGAACAAAAGATTAGAAGCAACCCCGTTAACCATCCATAGGGAAGAGGCTAAATGCATTTTTATGTCCATAGAAAGGAAAATTTCACAAAATAAAAAAATTGAAACAAAAACTGAGAAAAGTACTTCTGTAACAGAAGGATTTCCAAAGTAATTTCTTTTTTGAGTTGGAGTCTCATTCCATCACCCAGGCTGGAGTGCAGTGGCACACTCATGGCCACCTCAGCGTCAACCTGATGGGCTCCTGTGATCCTTCTGCCTCAGCCTTCCAAGTAGCCAGAACTACAGGCGTGTACTACCACACCCGGCTAATTATCATTTATTGTAGAGACAAGGTCTCGCCAAGTTGCCCAGGCTGGTCTCAAACCCACAGGCTCAGATAATCCACTCACCTTGGCCTCCCAAAGTGCTGGGATTACAGGTTGAGCCACCAAGCTCGGCCGTTCCAAGGTAATTTAAGTGAAGAAAGCCAGTTGTCAAAGAGCAGAGTGCTCAGGTGTGCCATTTGTGGAGACCTCCGGAAGACCAGCCAAGACGCCAAAGAGGAGGGCCACGGGGGGAAAGGCACTAGGGGAGGCTAAGAGGTTTGTCTTTTTTTTTTTGAGTTGGAGTCTCACTCTGTCACCCAGACTGGAATGCAGTGGCCGCTCCCGGCCACCGCAGCCTCGACCTGCTGGGCTCCGGCAATCCTTCCACCTCAGCCTTCCAAGTAGCTGGAACTACAGGCGCGTGCTACCACGCCTGGCAAATTTTTGATTTATTGAAGAGATGAGGTCTCGCCAAGTTGCCCAGGTGGGTCTCGAACCTGTGGGCTCAGGCAATCCACTCACCTCAGCCTCCCAAAGCGCGGGATTACGAGCCTGGCTTGTCCTGTATGTTTTCATAACATTTGTTAAAAGTCTGAGCCACACGAGTGTGAGGAGACATCCTTTGGAAGGGAACAACACCAGGCCTGGCCAGCGGCTGTCCCATGGAAGGTTCTGGGAAGGGTCCTGGTGGGTCAGTTAATGCTTTGGTGCTTCAACCTCTCCCTCCTGCACTAGTCATGAACCCACACCTAAGACCAGCTGAAACTCCTCCACAGCAAACCCAACTGCTGCACACTGCAAACCAAAAATAAAATCCGAAGCCCCCCAACTGACCGAATGGCCAAGAGGATCCCAGAGACACCTGAAAAATGGAACTCCCAGCCATGATGGGATGGAGGGTCATCATGTTTCAACATGCTCCCTCCCTATTGCAGTTTAGACACAACAGACCAGCATCAATATTAACACAGAGATCATAAGATTGACAGAATGGACTCAGTGGCAACCACATACCATATTATAAACAGGACCCAAGACCATGCCAGGCAAGGGTTAAGTCACACATTCGAATAAGTATGTCCCAGACACTGATTAACAGACCTCTACCCTGTCCCATCAGCCATATCTACAGCTTTAATTGAACAAGAGACTGATTTCAGTGTCTTTCTTCTGGTGAGAGACCACCAACATTGGACTGGTTCTGGTCAGTTTACAGAGGCTGCAGACTGAGTACTTTCGTGTCCTGAAAAGACATTTTGATGTACAGGGCTGGCTATGATACACTGACATGTAAAGTCTCCATCACAAGGTGAACATGGGTCATATGTACATGCATACTTGTTTAATAAGCATATGTTAGCACCCCTTCATGAATATTCATGGCTCCTCCTTTAGCCTGCTGAATATATATGGTTTAGTCAACCTGTTCAGCTCAAAGTTCCTGCTCCAACCTCTCCTCCTTCCAAGTGTCTGTCTCTGGGCTTTCCTGGAGACATAATTCCCAGCCTGCAGAGTGGCCACCTTGCGGGCTGTAACACTTACTGGAAGTGAAGATAGCTGGGTGTGGTAGCGCTCGCCTGTAGTTCCAGCTACTTGGAAGGCTGAGGCAGAAGGATCGCCAGAGCCCAGCAGGTAGAGGCTATGGTGGCCAGGAGCGTGCCATTACACTCCAGTCTGGGTGACGGAGTGAGACTCCAACTCAAAAAAAAAAAAAGAAGTGAAGAGTCCATTTCTACATTATAGACCTTGAGACTTTTCAGTTGACAACCCTAGCTCCCCCTTCCACTCACACGCTTTCCTGTCATGCCATGAAATGCCCTGGCACCAGGTGAACTCGACCCTGCCTGGACCTCAGTGAAGGCTCTGGCCCACAGCCCCCTCTGCTCCCCACTTAGGGGCTGGAGCCCCTGCTTGCAATGGCCCCTCTCTGGGACCTGAGAGTGTGATGAACTTCTTCCACCTGAACTAGGTTCTCCTCTCCTGTGGCTGCGACTTGACCATCCCTTACCCACCATAGACAAGCCTGGAACACCCGCCTGTTAACCCCACACGGGATGCGTCATGGAGGTCAGAAGTGGCAGCTCTGACAACCAGGGTTCAGATGCATGAAAGAAAAGCAAGGCTGTCAATGGCCCAAAGGGTGAGTGTGTGAGTGAGAGTGTGCACATGCATGAGAGTGTGTGTGGTGTGAGCATGTGTGTGTGATGTATAGTGTGTGTGCATGTAGTGTGTGTGTGATGCGTACATGTGTGGTGTGTGTGTATAAGTGACTGTGCATGTGTGTACTGTGGTGTGTGTGTGCACATATGAATGTATGTAGCATGTGAGTGACTGTGTGTGGTGTGCACCTGTGTGGTGTGTATGTATAAGTGACTGTGCACTGTGGTGTGTGTATTCACACATGAGTGTGTGTTCATGTGAGCAGACTGAGAGGGCAGGGGAAACAAGAGGAGGTGACCCCTGTTGGTCATGTTCTGAGAGTACCTGAGTGGTGTAAAGTGGGACTGCCCTCAGAGGCAGTCCTTGAAGGGCCCCCCTTATGTCCCCAGGGGCTGCAGTCTGTGCCTCAGTTGCACAGTGTTCCTCATGGGCCCTGAGCAAAATGGAAGCTGGGGGCTGCAGGGAGCCAGGAGCCTGAAGAGTGGGATGTGAGCTGAGTCCGGGAGTGGTTGTGGGTCGGGGAGGCCTGCCTACCCTCCCGCACGCACCTCCAGGAAGCGACTTGCAATGGCCCGGTCTTCTCTGGTCAGCATGAGGTTGTCCACAAACATCCAAAAGAAGGGCTGAGGGCTGTCAGGCCGGGGCCGTGCGTACTGCAGAAGCCGGTGGAACTGGAACAGGTACCAGCCTGGGCAGGAGGACAGCACTGAGGGGGCTGGGGGGTGGCAATCAGGTGCATTGGGACTGGTGCATAAGGAGCCCAGGACACCAGGGCAGGGCTAAGGGGGCACTTAGCCGAGGGCCAGCCCTGGTCTGGGTGTCCACCTGCCCCCCCCAGCAGCAATGGAGCCCTCAAGGGCACAGGACCACACGGGTGTGCAGACCCCAGCCTCCCTCAGGGAGACCCAGTGTTGAGAAGGGGCAGAGGCAGCTGTGAGGGAAGGCACAGATGGTTGGGGTGCAGACTCCATACAATTAACACCTTTTAAATAAAACTCCAGAGCAGTGCTCTCTAGTGACACAGGTATGTGGGGGCTGCCTGGTGGGGGTCAAGGGAAGGGCACGAGGAAGGCTTTGGGGTGATGGGGACAATTGCTCTCTTGATCATGGTGATAGGTTCACAGGCGTATATTTACATCAAAACCTACCAAATTGTACACATTGAATGTGTGCAATTTATTGTACGCCAGGGATACCTCAATGAAGATGTTTTTTAAAAATGCAGATGAACTTTGGGAGGCCAAGGTGAGAGGATTGTCTGAGCCTGTGGGTTCGAGACCAGCCTGGGCAACTTGGTGAGACCCCATCTCTATAATAAATCAAAAATTAGCCAGACGTGGTGGCGCGTGCCTGTAGTTCCAGCTGCTTGGAAGGCTGAGGCAGAAGGATCACGTGAGCCCAGCAGGTCAGGCTTCAGTGACCAAGAGCATATCACTGCATTCCAACCTGGGCGACAGAGTGTGAGATTCCAACTCAAAAAAAAATGCAGACGATTTGCAGCTTCTGTCCTGCAGGAGGGTAGGAGCGGGGGAGTGTAGATTTGACGTGCTGCCTGTGTAACTGGAGTCGACCACAGGCTGTTTCTGGAAACATCTCTCACCGGGAGGACGGTCGCAGGTGTGGCCCAACGGAGGTGTTGCACCATACAGGAGATGGAATGGACCCCACTCTTCCACCTGTGGGACACGGGCAACTGGAGGACATGCTTATCTCAGCAGGAGGGCCTGGGCACTGAGACGCAAATGCTCCCAGCAATCAGGCAGCAGCAGCCAACATGGCATGGTGCCCGCCTCACCATGTGACATTGACAGGGCTCAACCTGCTCAGCACAGGGCCCTGTGCAGGCCCAGAAAACCCGGTAGTAGAGCCTACCAGGATAGGGCCACCCTCAGTCACCATCAGTGCTCAGGGACACACTTGGGTCAAGAGATGGGCATTGTCCTTAGAGAACCAGTCCCAGGAGGGTCTACACATAGACTCCCCAGGAATATAAGGGATTCTGTGTATCATCTGGGAGCATGAGGCATGCCAGCTGCAGCAGACAGTAGGGAGCAAACAGCAAGGGTGGAACATCCCTTGCTGAACAGAAGTGCTCCTCATGTGACATCAATAACCAGCCAGGGTCACTGCGTGGCTAAGCTGGAATAGACAATAGACAACCACCTCATGCTCCTGCCTGAACACAGAAAAGACAAGGATGCTCTTCAACCACAACAGTGACAAATGATCCCCTCACCAGGGTGACACGAGGGACATTGGCTTCACTAATGGTCAGAACTCGAGACTTGTGAAATCCTTCTTAAATAAAAAGTAACAAGATACTCAAGCCTCAGATTCTCCCCTCCTCTGACAGCACTCAGTTCAGGTCCTGCTCAGGCCCTGCTTCCCTACCCTCCTCAAACCCTACAACAGCCCGAATCCTATATTAAGTCCCCAAACTCCTCATGCTGCCTCTGGGAGGTTCTTTCATGATGTAGAAAGAGGATAAAACTGACTCTAGCTGACTGTAGCTGTGTCCTGGGGCACTGGGCTTTATCACAGAGAAAAGGCACAATTGGAGGTCTGCACAGAGGAGGTGGGCAAGGACTGGTGGCCTAAGGCCAGCACCCCACAAGATTTGCATGTAGGAGGTTGCGCGTGCTTATCTAACAACTGCCAGTGAACGCAGTGCACAGAGTGACCAGATGGAGGCACCTTTAAAGAGGAGGAGGGCCAGGCATGGTGGCTCATGGCCTGTAATCTCAGCACTTTGGGAAGCTGAAATGAGAGGACAGTTTGAGGTCAGGAGTTTGAGATCAACCTGAGAAACATAGCGAGATCCTGTCTCTACAAAAAATAGAAAAATTAGCCAGGTGTGGTGGCAGGAACCTGTAGTCTCAGCTACTTGGGAGGATATGGCAGGAGAATTGCTTGAGCCCAGGAGTTCAAGGCTGCAGTGAGCTGAGATCGTGTCATTGTACTCCAGTCTGGGTGACAGAGTGAGATTCTGTCTCAAAAATAAATAAACAAATAAGCAACATAAAGAGGAGGAGGCAGGGCAGGAACAGAGTGGGCGTCCTGCCTGCAGGAAGGGATGCATCACTAGCGCTGCCTCATTTTGGTGCGGTGTCTGGATGATGCCTTCAAACATGTGCACGTGTGTACTGGGGTGTGTGTGTGCACATGTGAGTATCAGGAGCCGCCAGTGGCTCAGGCCCAGACTCACATCTTTATTTTAGAAGGCAGAGTGTGGCTCATCCCCCCTTGCTGGGCAGTGCCTTGTCACAGGCAGTGGAAGAAACTGACCACTTGGATTTCAAGGTGCTGGACCAGATGTTTAAGCACACTGATCTAGGCTCTGGGCATTGCAGGGGTCATGAAAGTGTGCTGTGCAGACCTCCCACTGTGGGGGCATCACAACCATGGATGTGCTGCGGGGGACTGTCTCCTGCCAAGGCCGGGACTCCCCACTGGGCCAGCTGAGAGGCCACTGCTCCTCCAAGCCCCTGCTGCCTCTCCCTGCCCATCTGAGACCCTCCCTCTCCCTGGCCCTGTCCTGCACTGTCCCCAAGGACTCTCGCCCTGCTCCCATCTTGGCAGCTGAAGCACACAGCAGTACTCACATTCCTCCTCACTATGTTGGTGGTATCATCCAAATGCCTCAGTCTTCCTGGGTCAGAACCGGTTTCCACAAAGCCCAAACTCATCAGCTCTGGGTGGGGAGAAACAAGAAGGGCCCAGGGGCTTATGGGGCTTTTTGCCCCCTCAGAGAACCAAAAAGGCCAGCGGCTGGTCTCGAGGCTTTCCTGCCAAGAATAAGCAAACTAAACTGTTTTTTCTTTCTTTTCTTTCCTTCCCCTCCCTCCCTCCCTCCCCCTCTCTCTCTTCCTCCCTCCCTTTCCATCTCTCTCTCCTCCTCCCTCCCGCTCCATCTCTCACACCACCACCCACCCACCTTCTCTCTCTCTCTCTCATTAGGGTCCCACTCAGTAACCCAGGCTAGAGTCCACAGGCA
>CAUYQG010155605.1:0-44728 GCA_963574415.1 Tarsius wallacei
CACCATGCCTGGCCTAGAGGAGCATTTTGAAGAACAGAAAGGGAGCAGTGCCTGACGGAGAGGCAGGCATCAAAGGCTACACAGTTGGCACCCCAGGTGATACTATTAGGAGATAGGGCCTTTGGGAGGTACTTTAGTCAAGGGGGCAGAGTCCTCCATGAATGGGAGTGTCTGATGGGCCTGGGAAGAGGAAAGGTGGAGCCAGTTCGGTATGAAGGTGGTAATGGTTTGGGACATATCAGGTTCAGTGGAAGCTGAAAAATAATGTAGTTATGCACGCCGTGGGAAGTCTACTATGTTCGAAGTACTAAAGATTTTGAGAAGAATAAGACCTAGTCCATTTCCTGTGGGACCCCATACTCCCGAAGGCAAGTAGTAGCGAAAAAAGGAATCACAAAACAATGAGAAGAAGGCATTCCAATGAATTCACAAAACTAAACAGACGTTATCCCAGGGTCACAGGCCACTGAGTAAGATAAAGGCAATGTAATTTTTTAAAAAGTGTCTTAGTTTTGTTTTTTTTTTTGAGTTGGAGTCTCACTCTGTTGCCCAGACTGGAGTGCAGTGGCCGCTCCCGGCCACCGCAGCCTTGATCTGCTGGGCTCCAGTGATCCTTCTGCCTCAGCCTTCCAAGTAGCTGGAACTACAGGCGCGCGCTACCACTCCCGGCTAATATTTTTTTTATTTATTGTAGAGATGAGGTCTCGTCAAGTTGCCCAGGCGGGTCTCGAACCACGGGCTCAGGCAATCCACTCACGTCAGCCTCCCAAGGTGCGGGATTACAGGCTGAACCACTGAGCCTGGCTGGGTCTTTGTTTCAAAAGGACTTATTGTGGAAAAAAGCGTTTATGTCACATATGAGAAAATTATATCAAGAAAACTTAGGCCATGCAGTCTAAACTGTGGAAAACAAATGTCAAACATTATATATATAGCTACATTATATATATATATATATATATACATACACACATACATTTTATATATATATAATCTATAAATATATAGCATTATATATATATATTTATATATATATTTGATTGAAAGTAGCAGAATTAACTTAAGCAAAGAAGCAGATTTATTATAAAGATCCAGAGATATCTATTAAAATTCATGGACATAAAAGCAGTCAGTTTTCAGAAAAGTCTGCCTCTGAAACTTGCACGATCATTTCAGAAATGGATGCTACTAGTCACAAGAGAGCAAGCGAGAGAGGAGATGACTCAATTGTGGATTCACCAGAGTTACTGGAAAACAGTTCTGATGAACAATAAACTGCAGATGTAAGGCTTCTGACTTTGAGTTCATTCTGAGTCTTCCTACATGAAAAACATTAGTAACAAAAGGTACTTACTTTTTCATTTTCCCAAACATACTTCTTTATTTTTTCCTCTGAAGAACATTCTGCTTAAAATAAAATTTTATAGCCAGCACATGGCTTCCTACAACAAGGACTGTCAAATTTTAAAGTGCAATTATTTACTTATTTATTTTTAGCAGTGTGACCTATTGTATTAGGAATCTGTTCACACATTTTAATGAAAATATCTTGCCCCCAGGGTTTCTTATAGCCTGTGGCCTAAAATAAAATGAATAATTGCAGTTAAGTGGGGATTTCTGTTGTCTATAGAGTCCAAATGGTTAACTTAAAATTCTAAACAGGAATAGTAAATTTTCAGCCTCAATTTTGATTTAATGTGTCTATATTGATCAAGTTTGTTTCTTACAGAAACAATTACTAGTGTTTGGTTACTTCCTTGGTTCTACCAAGTACATACATTCCAACTGAAAAATGTTATGCCTCCCTAGGGACATTTTTAGAGTTCTTCACTCTTAAAATTATTTCTTAGGGAAAGAGCTCTGACCAATTCATAACTTTCCTTACAAATTAGAAGACTCTGAGAATGTACACTTCATTAATTCATTCAACACATGTTTTTCTGACAACTTACTCTGTCCCAGGCTGAGTTTGAGGGACTTAGAATACATCAGCAAATAAATCAAAGAAAATGATGGAGCTTACATTCCGGTGGAGGAAGACAGATATAAACAATACACATAATAAATAGTAAGTCACACATTATATTAGAAGGTGATAAGTGCTATGGAAAGAAAAATAGAGCAAGGAAAAGAGGGTTGGAATGTGTTGGGGGAGGGAGGTTAGGCTTCAACTGAAAATGGAATGGTTTGTGTGGAGTGAGCAGGCAACATTTGGAGCAAAGACTTGAAAAAGTTGACAAAGTTAGTGATGCTGAGGGAAGGGCCTCCCATTTTTGGAGGACAGTGAATGCAAAGGTCCTGGCATATGCATGGACAGCAGGGAGGACAGCCTGGCTGAAGTGGACCAAGCCAGTGGTACGTCAGGAGTCGGTGGGGAGGTAGGCGGTAAGGGTCAGTCTCTGTGGGCCTTTAAGAGTGTTATGGGTTGAATCTGTGTTCTCTCCAAAATCATATGTTGAAGTCCCCAGTGCTTCCAAGTGTGAACTCATTTGGAAATAGGATCATTGCAGATATATGTGAAGATGAAGTCATGCTGAAGTAGAGTGGGCCCCTAATACAATATGACTGGCATCCTTATTAAAAGGGGAAATTTGGACCCAGACACACACACACACAGGGAAAATGCCATGTTAAGATGAAGTTGAAGATTGCGGTGGTATTTCCACAAGGTAGGAGATGCTAATAATGTCCAGCATCTCCATAACAACCAGAAGCTAGGAGACAGCCATGGAACAGATTCTTCCTCATCCCTTGGAGGGCAGCAACCCTGGTGATGTCTCGATCATGGACTTTTGGTCTGGAGCAGTGAGACAACCAATTTCTGTTGTTGAATCCACTTGGTTTGTGTGGTACTTTGTTACAGCGGCCCTACCAAATGAATACATAGGGAATTATAAAGAGTTTGGCTTTTACTCTATTGAGATGGGAGGCAGTGCAGAGATTTGAGTAAAGGCAGGACGTGATCTTATTTCTACTTTAAAAGTATTTTTCTGAGTGCCATGTGGGGACTACACTGTCAAGGAACAAAGGTACAGTATCGAGGTCAAAAATAAAAAATCCTGACGTGGGTAGTAGCAGTGGATGGGTGAGAAGTGGTTTGGAGACTATTGTGAAGGTCGAACTGACAGGATTTTCTGATGGGTTTCATGTGGGATATGAAAGGGAGGTGTCAGGGATGACTGTAGGGTGTTGAAATAGAAATACTTGAAATACAATACATACTTCCTCATTCACTGAGATAGAGAAAGCTGTGGTTGGAGGTTTTTGTTTGTTTTTAGTGGGAGGAGGTCAAACTTCAGTTTTGGATATGTAAAGTATGAGCATACTAATGACAACCAAATGAAAATATTATCAAGGAGCGCATAAAATGTATTTATATCCCCTTAACGGCCCTGAAAGATGTTGACAGACATAAAAAGCCATCAAAACATAGGTAAATAGAATGTGGAACTCTAATGCTGAGTAATTCAGCCATAGATATTTAGGGAGCTAGATAGATACAATAAAAACAAGGAGTCAAGTACACATAAAGATGTGGTAATGCTGTGAGATAGGTTTTAATTAAAAGTTTTGCAGAAACGCTTCTGTTCTCAAGGTCTATCTGCTATTTTCCATACCATGCATTATTCATGCTGTATGAGTATTGAAATGGGTTGATAGAGCCTAGTGAGAGGAACAGTCATGAGAATCATGACTGCAATACTCTTTCTTTGCCACGACAGATGACTTTTCCTAGTGTACTACCATTTTAGCTTTCTGTATATTTAGTGTTGTGGACTAGTTTACATCTCTGTTCAGTTACAATTAATTTTACTGAATATTCTTATTTAATGTTCCCTTCCTCTTGAAAAAAAAATCAATATCCATGACCATTAGCCTCCAAGTTATTTTCATGAGGCATTTTAGAGTCCATTAGAATGCAAATGAAAATAAGTGATCCCAGGCCTGGTATTTTCAGAATTAAGGAGCTTTTAAAAGTTGTTTATTTTGATTTTTTAGAACCAGTGACATTCAAGACAAACTCCAAGAGCCAGCAGTGCTTTTATTGGGTATTTTGAGAGCTGTTTTCTTGTGGGTGATGGTGGAGACAGCAGTTTGGAGGTAGCTGGGAGTCCACAGAGCCTTTGATGTGGCAGGCAGCCAGCTGGGGCGGAGGCTGCAGGGTGTGGGTGTGCGGGGAAGCTGTGAGGGGAGGAAGGTGTGAGGAACAAGTGGAGATGGTAGAAAATGTTCTGGAAGGCAGGAGAGGCAAGTGAGGAGGTGGGAAACAAAGACTGTGGCTGAGGGAGAGCATCTTGCATAGTTAATGGTTGTAACAACTTAATATGGTTGAGATTCCCTTTGGTTCCCTGGCCTAAAAAATAATAGGAGGAAGATTATTTCATGATTAAGATGAATTTAGCAATCATTGTTTCAGCACCTCTTGAGTGTTAGGAACAGTGTAAGACCCTTTTCTATGTAAGTACATTTGTTAAGGCATTTTGACACAAATCTCCTCATACTATTAATTACATGAATTTGGGTACTGAGATTACATTTTTGCCTTTATCCCAGCACTCCTGAAAAAAAATTAAAATCAAGTTCAGAGATATACTCATCACAGTTATCTGACAGTAGATTTAGCTGCTACCTAGAAGTCTCATAGAGACTCTCTAGTTTCAGACAGAAACAATTTCCTAGACCACAGAATGCCAATCTGCATGATTTATTTTGCTTCATCTCCAATTATGGAAGGTTCGGAGAAGTATTTTCTTCAGGACCACAATTGTAAAATCCTTTCAGAAACAGTAGATGACTTCTGTACATGAGGTACATCCTCACTTGCTACATGAATCTCTTTGACATTCTAAAATCCTCCTAGTGAAAGAGGAACCCTTAAACGTACAGTAAAGGGTTGTGAGAGACACTAGCTCCTTTTGTCTGTGCGGCATCAACATTTCTTTCAAGTGCCTTTTTTTTTTCCTTTTGTGTTCTGTTGATTTTACATTTTTTGGACAGGAGAACTTGGATTCTCCCTTAAGAACCTCCCTTCATATGCAGAGCTAGAATTCCTCACTTCTTCCATAGTAAATTCCAGTTATCTCATTGACTTCATATGGCTACCTTAAAAAGTACATGGGATTAGTTACTTTCCACAGATAAGGAAACTGTAGTTCAGAGATGTAATTTAGCCAGGGTGACACAGTGAATAGGTAATTAGCTGGAGTTTGAAGTCAGATCAGCCCAAATCCTAATTCTCAAATCTCAGGTTTCTCTACTACATCATAGGACCTGGTTGAGTAGATATGGATGGGGGAAGCATTTGAAGAAGAGGAAATTAATGTCAATAGGTGAGAGTGCCAAGAAATCCTGGGAACTAACCTGGTTCAGCATGGCCAGGTTGCACTAGGGAGGCAGTCATGTAAATGAATAAGTCAGTCCTGTCAGTCTTGGGATGAAGCCGGAAATTTTTATGTTAGTGGTGTGTGTACACACATGGGTATCACAGTGATGCTCAGAACCATAGCTGGAACATGCAGCTGACTCACATGGTGTGATTTCGGGGGGTACTAGAACATACTCCTTTACCTCTCCCAGGTCTTTTATAGACCTCTTTCTGATGAAGAATTTATAGCCCTAAAAGTTCATTCTTCTTTAGGTTTTTAATAAATTATTTTTTATTAACAGGCAAGCTTTTTGGAACTACAGCATGTTAAATACTCTCATCTTTTTCACTCACTCACTCTTCCCTTCATAACATGTTTGACCCATTCATTTCATTAGCTAGAACAGTATAAAAGGTGAGTCACAGCAGTTTGTAACCTCAAGATTTGTTTTGAGTCATGAAAGCAAGTTATTAAATACACTGAAAAAATGATTTGATATATGATTGTGCAGCGGCTATGGCTATGGGAACCCTGAAAATAGTGGTTGAATGACCAGGAGAATTAGAGAATGTTTCCTTGATGATACAAAAAATGAGCTCCTTCTACAGGATAAGGAATTTACTAGGTGATGGGGACAGGCCTAAGGTAAAAGTGCTCTAAGAAGAGAGAGAACTTGTGCATAAGACCAGAAATGAGAGTGGGAACTACACTTCAGAAATCTGCTCAGTTTGGCTGTAGGTTAGCAGGCACAGAGAGGGTAGTATGCAGGGCTTGAGGAGGAGGAATGAAAGACAAAGACAGTTCAACAAGAGACAGAACATCAAGGCTCCTTCCTTCTTTCCTTCGTTTCTTTCTTTTCTTTTTTACTTGTTAAGAGTTTTTACTTTATCAAAAATGTGATGGAGATTACTAATGGATTTTAAACTGAAGAATGATGCAATAAAGATTTCTGAGGCAGTGAAGAAATTATTTGCCAGGTGATTGAATCTGTAGGCAAGGACATCTAGGCAAAAGTTGATGAGGATAATGGAAATGGAAGAATTCATGAGCTAGTAAGTGAGTGGAATATATGTGTGAACATGTATATGTGTAAATATGTTGGACTTAATCATGTATCATATCATACAATATGATCCCACCCCATGGGGCCACACTGGTGACAGCCTGGTGACCATTCTCCTTGTGAGCATGCACACTACTCTGCATACCTGCATGACATCTATTAGCTAGGAGACAACTCTGTGCTGGGAGATAGATATTTAGGAGTCATAGAGTTGAAACCAGAAGTGAGGATAAGGTCAGGGAGAATGCACAGCTGGAGAAGATGTTTATAGAGGGACCTGAGGGAGGGAGAAAGTAGTATGGTTGAGTCCCAAGAAGTTGGAAAAAAGGAAAATGAGTTGGCCTTTGGAAATTTAAACTTTAAAAGCAAAGATTACCTTTTAACACAAACAGATGACTCCCACACCTAAAGCCAAATGTCTTACTTTATCTAAGTAAATAGAGTGCATTCACCCAGCTGGGGATCATCCAGTTACAGACAGAGGAAGGAAGGAGTGGGGTGAGTGCTTGTCAATGCTCACAGGAAATGGGAGGGTCCTCCTAATGAACTTCAGGCATCTTTGACCCATGGGCAAGTCCATGTCCATGACGAGACAGGTCTCACAGGCTGTTAATATCTCAGACTTCAACTTGCCATTTATCTAATTGCTTGATCACTGGGAAAACTTCTGATGAGTATTGGGATTTCCACAGGTATATGCTTCCCTGAAGTGATTGTCTTGTGATATGGAATTTGGGTATTCAAGTCCTTTGGATAGTTCTTCGTTGCTAAAAATCAACATTCTGTTTTGTGCATCAGTTTTCTTGCTATGGTAAGTTCATTAATTTCCTATGCCTGCAATAACAAATTACTACAAATTTGGTGACTTAAAACAACAAAATTTTATTCTCTCACAGTTCTGGAGTCCACAGTCCAAAATTAATTTCACTGAGCCGAGTTGAAATCAAGGTGTTGGCAGTACCATGCTCCCTCTGGAGGCAATATGGGAGAGTCTATTTCCTGCCTCTTCCACTTCCAAATGAGGTAACATTTACAGGTCCCAAGGATAAGACTCCGATATCTTTGGGGCTACTACTACAAATTTGTAAATTTGACCCTCAAAGAGGTATCCACTTGCAGTAGGCTGACAAAATCAGGACTCTGAGTTGGAAATGCCTGCAGTGGATTCCCCAAGGATTGAAGGCCACCTTGTGAGACCATATAAGCAATAACCTGGTGGCCTTTCTCCCTCATGAACACACATGTTTCTTTGTGTCATTGTATGACATTGAGTATGCCAGGGTACCATATTTCTTGCCTTTTGAATTTCTATGGAAAGAACCTTCTTTGGAGAACAAATGGTGTGTTAGAGTCATAGAGTTGAAACCAGAAGTGAGGATAACAAGTAATTGAATGAAAACAGAAGGTAAAGTTGCAGCAAGAAGTGGGTGAAGACAGGCTAAAAGGGTAGCTAAAGGCCTGGTCATGAAAACTGCAAGATCTTACATCAAATACATTTTAGACCCAAAATAAAAATATGAGACAGACCTCAGTCAAGATTTTGTTGGGGCTAATAATAGCTTGCATGTACTGTTACTTGCTAGACATTATTCTAAGCATTTACATGCCTTCATTTATTCGATCATCAAAAAATCCTGCAAATTAGATAATAATATTATTCTTATTTCATAAAGGGGGAAATTGAGGCACAGAGGAGTTACATGACATACCCAAGTTCACTCAGCTTGTCAGTGATATGACCTGAAGGAATCTGGTCTCAAAAGTGATACCTTTGACTTTAGTGCCACCATATATAACCTAGTTTTTGTTCTTGTGTACACTTATTTACTTTTTCTTTACAGCCTGTCTAGGTTACAGCTCTTCAAGGCTGAGAGTCATGTGTCCTCAGTGTCAGCAGCTGGAACAACACTGCATACAAAATGATGTACACTTTGTGCCATCTGCAAGGCTGATTGATGCTCTTTTTGGTGTTATTTGTCACAAGGCTGCTATAAGGGAGTGACCTGAGTTTCACTAAAGAGAAATCTGGGACTAATAAATGAAAGCTTTGCAAACAACAGAGCAACTTTCCTGCAGCAAGTAACAGCCTTTACGACGTGTTCAGTCAGCTATTGGTATATGGCTCAGGATTGATGAACAACGCATGTTGATGGGAGGCATGCCTTCCTAGGCCATATTTCACACCTGACTTTCAGAACATACGTGAATGTTGACAGTCATAGCTAGACATAAAGGGAAGAATTGATGCTTTTGTTAAATTTTATGGATATTTAAATATTTCCTTTAATAAAGTTTTCAAAAAATTTAAGCATATAGAAGCAAAATTCTTCTAAGTGACTTCTGGGTAGAAGGATTTAGAGGAAGTTAGCAAGCAAGAAAGAGATGTTAAAAATTGGGATGAGTAGACAATTTGAGCAAATAGAGTTATATTTCATTTTCTTGAAAGATCCAGTGGAGTTGCAACCGCAACAAAATGTTTCACAAGTTTATAAAAATAATCAAATGAACATAAATAAGCATATCACCCATATGCTCTTTCCCCTACAGTCAAAGGTATAGAAAAATATGAGAGGCTATTTTGTGATTTCATTTTTGTCTTTTAAACCCAAAACATTCTGCTGATAAAAACCTTGTTAATCTTCATAGCTACAGGCATTGTCTGTCTATTCCTCCAGTAATATCAAACATATCAATAGGAGGAATGCTAGTATCATTTTAATCAAAGGGAAAATAGGATCCCAATGTCAATACATGCCATGTTCTGCTTCACCTAGTCAATCAAGGGCAGTAGCAGGAATATGCAGTAAGATTCCTGCCAGCCTCCCAGGATCTCTGTGCTGAGGCCATTAAGTGGTGGCTGTAAATACCAGAAAGACCTGTTCTCTGGGAATTTTAGCTTGTTCAAATTCAACCAGTACACGGAGGTCATGACTAAAGAATTATAGCACATTTGACCAATTTCATGATCCCCCTGACATTATCTCCTGACGTCACCATGGGTAAAGATTCTAAGATTCTGCCCTTTTCACTCAGTCACCTTCTTCAGGACTCAGAGAAGAAAGCTGTCACACACACACACACACACACACACACACACACACACACACACACACGCATATACCCATGTAATATGACTATATTTTCATTTTGAATATATGCTTGGTTATTTTTCCTTCCCTGAGTTCTAGTGCCAGGTAAATATTATTCACTCATCGTTTGCTTGATGTACAATTATTACAGGTCCATAAATCTTTTTTTTTTTTTTTTTAGTTAGAGCCTCACTCTGTCACCCAGGCTGGAGTGGATTGGCACGCTCATGACCACCACAGCCTCAACCTGCTGGGCAGGTGATCCTTCTGCCTCAACCTTCCAAGTCTGGAACCACAGGCATGCACTACCAAACTTGGCTAAATGTTTTGATTTATTGTAGACACAAGATCTCGCCATGTTGCTCAGGCTGGTCTCGAACCCCTGAGTTCAGGCAATCCTCTCACCTCCGCCTCCTAAAATGCTGGGATTACAGGTGTGAGTCACTCACTGCACCTGGCTACAAATCTAGAAATCTTAAGAGATAATCTTTTAAAATAATATTTAACATTTTATCTTTAGCAATGACATATATTCTCTTCTCTAAAGAGCAATTTAAAACTTAAAGCTTGTTTTGTTGGACACCTGAAGGAACAGAGTAGGTACATTTTCAAGATCTGTTCTGGTCCTCTGTCTCCCAAATTCTATAATACTGTATACTTACTAGAATGTCTGAGAAAAAAAATCCAGACCTACCAGTCACCCCCAAGACATACATGTGTATAATTTTGTTTCTTCAAGTTCTAGAGAACACAAGGTAATTGTAGTAACAGAAAGTCAATCAAGTGATGCCTTGGGATGGTGGGAGTGGGTAGCAGAATTAAGCATGAGAAGTTTTAGGGAATGATGAATATGTTCATTATCTTAATTGTGGCTATGTTTTGCTAACCACAATGTATGTGTCTGCCAAAATATTTCAAATTGTACCCCTCTAAATGTGCAATTTTTTGTATGTTTATTAAGCCATTACAAAAGGAAAAATACAAAAAGGGAGTGGCATCTGTCCATTGTCTATTTTATAAAACATATAAAATGGGATTCTTAGTATTTGGAGTTAGATGGGAAGATGAATCAACTGGCAACGTATTTTACAACTTACCCATTTTTTAGATCATGAAATGTTAAGACAAGTTCTTTTATAGAGATAAATTTTCTTGATCTTGACTCTCCAGTCATTTGTGCTGTTATGATTATGAAAGTTGGGTGAGTGGGAAGATAGTTCTGAGACTATAGTGTATTATGGTTGATGGCTGTTCTGTGTGTATGTGTGTGTGTGTGTGTGTGTGTGTGTAAGATGTAGCACAGAGCTTCTGGGAGGGGTGAAAGTTATAAATCAAAGACATTCTGTATGTTCTAAAAAACAAAGGGTTCTTTTCCTTCATATGGAAAAATTTTCTTGGGATAATTATGGTAACTTGGATTTCTCCCTTCAAGATTGCATCCTACTCATAACCTCTCCCAGTAATTGTTTTCCTACATTAGAAATTTTCAATAGAATTTAATTTAAAATGGAAGATGTAGCATAATTAAAATTATAAAATGGTTTTCTTGTTTGAAGCCAAATAAAGTCATGATTCAAGACATATTTTGATACTGACTTGGAATAAGTTAATTGATAATTCTTCTGAATGTATTCCTCTACTTTGCATTTGGATTCATTCTAATACAGTTCAGAGAGAGACGTAAGAGATTTTAATCTCTATGTCTAAATTAACAATACAATTGCATTTTTATGTGAACCCCATATATAAAATCGGTAAGGGCATAATTGCCCTGGTAGAAGTAGAAACAATGGGTTCCATGGCTTCTCCCTTAAGGTGATTTCTGAGGTGCATTCAAAAAAGCTCTAGTTTCTGAACAGAAATGGAAAATCATGAGCCTCCAGGTTATTTCTCAATGCCAGGTTGTGTGCAAACAACCTCTCTAAAGACAGTAAAGGAATTGACTTTAAAATAATCAACAAGTTTTTCACTAGATTCCTAACTAGGAGATTTACAGCTTGATCAAATTTTTCTACTATTAATCTCCAAGACTCCTGAGGCTGCTTTTAGCTTTGGTAATTAAGTGGTCTGCCTATAACCATGCTCTAAATTATATCCCCCTAAAAGGAGAAGTCCCAAGAAAAGAGAGAGACATACCTGAACATAGTTTTATTGGGGGAAAAGTGGAACAAATTTCAAGTATGGAAGAAGAGGGAGACAATGGTTGGCTGAGAAGCAGGATTGTGATAAAACTTGGATGTTGAGTTAAGGCACTGGGACTTTAGATGACTATTCTACATGCCCAGAGTATTCATGATACTTGTTTTCTGTTCATTGAAATAATATTAATTGGATATTTATTTGACTAATGCTTAGTTTGTACTCCTTGAAATTATGACATATAAGGGAGTCAAAAAAAAAACTGGAACTTATTTATAAAAAATTGTGTACGTATTCTTTCATGGTTAAACTTCAGTCACTTTCAGAGTACTCTCCGTTTGATGCAAGACACCTGTTAAGATTCCACTGCTTGCCATAAAGAAGGACAAACATATGAATGTCACAGCAACTTGGATGGATTTAGAGTCTATCATACTCAGTGATCTATCACAGAAACAAAGAACGGAGTACCATATGTTCTCACTCATAAGCAGACCTTGAACAACTATCATAATACTATAAGAAAGGGGTTGGCAGTAGTGGGAAACTGCCAGGGGGAGGGTGTGGGATTGGCAGTTGAGGGAAACTGCCAGGGGAGGGAGGGGCACACCTCATCAACAAGAGTACCTGCATAATAAACATTTGTAAACCTAACCCTGAATTGTACCCCACATCTTTAAAATAAAGGGGGAAAAAAAAAGGATTCCACTGCTCAAAACAGTTTTTGAACTGGTCAATTTGGATGCCTCTTAGTGCTTCTGACATTTTTGTTTTCTTCTTCCATATTGGCAAAACATTTCCCTTTGAGGACTTTTTTTTATTGAGAAAACAAACAAACAAAAAGTTGCTTGGGGCGTGATCAGGTAAATAAGGAGGGTGGGGAACAGAGAGGAGATTCATGATGTTTTTGGTCAAAAACTGCTGAATACTCAGTGTGGTGTGGGCAGGTGCTCTCATAAATTACCCATCATGAAATGGGCAAACATGCTAAAAGAATCTTAAAAAAAATCACTGAAGCCAAGTGCAGTCTCTTACAACAATGCTAGCTGGTACACTGATGCCCATAGGCTCCTAGAACACTTACCTAAAGGGGAAACCTGTACTACAAGGGGTCTGCTCTCCAAAAAAAAAATCTATTTTTTAGGGGGTGTCTCCCCTTGTATAGATTAGTCAAGCCTATATTTTAAAAGAGTTTACATTTCACAATGAGTACATTTGCCTGTGGCTACTTACAAATTTGGGTAAACATTGAGAGCAAGCCCACAATAGTAGAACAAGGAAATTGTCAGATCTACTTAACAGCTCCAAGGCGCCATGTTGAATGTATCACATTCACATACTGAGTCCTCCCATGCCACCTGTCTGTACTGCTTCCCTCTTCCTGACTGAACCTTATATATCACCCTGCTCCTGACTTTGCCCAGCCCCTAATTCTGATGTCCAGTTGGCTACTTCTGTTTTTATCATCTTAGCTTCTGGACAGAAGGCTTGCCACTTGGGCCAATGGACCCCTGGATAGTCACTGCTGTTGACCCTCTCATTTGGCAAGCCCCGAACCTCTGCTTCTGCCAATGGGCAACTCAGGCAGCTGCTGCTGAATACAGCTCTGATTCAATGTCCTAATAAAACATTTAGTCAAAGAATACTGAAAATTGGAATATGGGAGGACAGAAGAATTAGTGTACAGATGAATAAAATCCATCTTTCAGAACTTCAGAATAAGAACACAGCAACTACTCCAATTCAAGGGTGTGTGTGTGTGTTTGAAAGAGATAGTGATAGAGATAGATAGAGAGACACAGAGAGAGAGAGAGAGAGAGAGGGAGGAGAGGGAGAGAAACGAGTGTTAGGGGATGAGTGTGTTTCTATAAAACATCAGGACTTAGGCCAATGCTGAGTTATTGGGAACTTCATAAATATATATAGCTTGCATTTTTGACAGACTCATTATCATGGAGATGCATACGCCTTTTGAGACCTTTCTTACCTGCATATCTGTTGAGTGCTGCCCTTCCTTCCTCTGTACACTCTCTACCTGGGCTGACACTGCACATCCTCTCTTCTCTCCGATTTTGAATTTCATTCCCTCAGCTTCTGTGTAGGGGAGAGGAATAGCCTTGATATTATTGCTGGCCCATGGGAAGCAGCGAGGGAATTTCTGTGTCTGTTTCACAGATGGCTGGAGACAACTTCCAGTTTAAATTTCAGTAAGGGCATCAGGCATCCCCTCTTGGGGAAGTGTAAAAACCAACTTTCAGTATTTTATGTTTTCAAATTGGCAGCCATGAAAATTTTATGACTTGCTTTACAGAAATAGACTAGAGCTGGCTTAATCTGCATATGTGCTATGAAGGTGGCCTTATCTCTGCAGTCATTGTTTCTATACAAACAAATTATCAGAAATTAGGAATAAGGCTATTTGTGGAAGTAAGAAAAATATTGGCCTCACGTGTATGTGTATGTGCTGATAACAGAGGCACAAGGAAAAGGGAAAACCATCATCCAAAAATACCCTCCCCAGCATCCTGAAAATACTTAGAGATGCTTTCTTTTATATTATGCATGCTTCCCCACTAAACACAAATGACCTTGTATCACAATACATTCAATATAAAATCATGTAATAGATCCTTTCCTCAGGGGCAAATAAAGAGAAACACACTTAATTTGTAGGTCAAGTTTTAAGAATAGTTTACATTTTTAGTATGCTTTCCAACTATAAAACTTTTTGCATACATTGCCACATTTGCTCCTCAGCACAATTACTTATGACAAGTGGGCAGGGATGATTTTTAAAATTTTATAGATAAAATGGCTAAACTTAGAGATGCTAAGTGATTTAGCCAAAATTATAGTGAATAAAGGGCACAGATAAGATTCAAATCTAAATACTCTAACCCCAAAGACTTTGTTTTCTTTATTTAACTCATTTGAAAATTTATATTGGCATAAGAAAGAAGTCCAGAGTAAAGATAAGTGTAAGAGGAGCCCATGGAGGCCAGGACGGGGTGACGGGCAAGAGTGCTCCAGGTCACCAGGAGCCATTTAGGAGGCAGCATGGCTAAAACAAAGAACCAGGGGACATGGACTCTTGGCATATCACAGACACATTATCAGCTTTTTGATCATATATCACTGACAACTGACAAATAGGATTGTGTGTGTGTGTGTGTGTGTGTGTGTGTGTTTTGGCTGAGATGGACAAGGTGACCATTCTCTGAAGACTGTTTTGCTGTGAGTTGCTTAATACTGTGGAATCTAATACTTGGTGACAGAGAGGCCAAGATTTTCGAATTTGGCTTTGTGATAGCTGCTTCGTTGGCAATGTTACAATGCATTATATAAATAAAAAGATACTATTGAATTGAGTTTTTATTAAAAAAATCCTTCTGTTTATAAATAATACTCACCAGATATAAAATAATTCCTTACCCTACATTCCATCTCCTTTCTGAAAAATACCCTAACATAATTTATTGTCTCTAAACTGGACACTAAAGGCAATACTCACACACACATATAACACAGACAATACTAATACGGTGCCTATTACATATGTAAAGCAGTAGGAAAGATCAGAGTCTGAAAGCCCAGGTGAGTAAGAAGAACTACATTTGTTTATTTAAATGACCTATTTTTATTTTATTTAAATTAGGAGGAAGGTTTATAGGCAGGAAAAATGCACTTTGAATAGTGCGAAGTTCAAAAGAATCTTTCTTGGGTTTCTTGCTCCTTGGAATAGACGACATATAAAGAGGCTCGGTTTAATGTCCAGAGCATTGGGGAAGCTCCTCCAGTCAAAGGCATCTGTCACTATGAGGCACCTTTTGCCCCAGGCCACAGGACTCTTCTGGTCTGCAGATGCCGTGGTTTCTGTACCATGCTTGGGTTTCAAGAATCTCTGACAAGACTAGCTCTTGGAGGTGGACCATATACTGTGGCTTTTGGGTTTTGCCACTTTCCCAGAGTGTAAGTTTCCAGAGGGTAAGAAACCCTTCCTTCTTGGGAACCTACAGTATTCTCTTTCCCAGGCTTTGAGAACCTGTCCTCCCTGTCTTGCTGTTTTTCAAAGTCATACTCACTCTCTGCTCCCCTTTTGGGAGGCATGATTCCTGAAGAAAGAAGTTAAAATAAATGGGGACAAAAATTTATAGGCAGGAAAAGCACAGTTTCATACTGTAATAAATCACCCTGCCACAATGATATCATGTCTGTAAACTGGGATTTTCTCACTTTACTTAGATAGTTTTTGAAAATTTCACAGAAGGAAGTCAAGGTTGAAATTGTTCTATTTCCATATGCAAAACCTAAGTGTGTGTGTGTGTGTGTGTGTGTGTATTTACACATAGATATGAGGGGAAATTCCCCTCAAACCCAGAATTTATTTATTAAAAATTGTGCATTTATTCTCACATATTTAAACTTCGGTCACCTTAAAAGTACTCTCCATTTGATGTAATAAACCTATTGAAGCACTTTTTCCACTGCTCAAAACAGTTTTATGAACTCAGTTTTGATGCCTTTTAGTGCTTCTACTGTTTTATGTTTCACCTCTTCCACAATGGCAAAATATTTCCCCTTGTGAATTTTTTTCATCCCAGAAAACTAAAAAAAGGTTGCTTGGGTCAAGATCAGATCAATAGAGAGGTTGAGGCATGGGGATCATGCTGTTTTGGGGAAAAACTACTGAACATTTAGTGTGATGTGGGTAGGTGCATTGTCATGGAGGATGAACTAGTCACCTGTTTGCCTCAACTCAGGATATTTCTTCTGCAAATTGTGACACGGCCTTCTAAAAACTTCCAGATACAACTTTGATTGACTTTAATCTGGAGGAACAAATTCCAAGTGTACTACAAAAGGTCTGCCCTCCAAAATATAATTCTGGGGTTTTTTGGGTTCTATTCATAAACACACACACACACACACACACACACGCACACACACACGCACACATGCACACACGCACACAGAGAGTGATATATATAATGGACACACAAACACACACACATATGTATGTAATCTCTACCAATTTATTAGAATTCATTTTGTCTTTGTCATTCTTTTGAAAAATCTTAATCATTTTTTATTCTATTTTATTTTTAGTTATTTATTTTTAATTGGCACCTGCTACCTCAGCTTTCCTTCCTTCATCCATTCAATTTTTCTTTTAAATTTTGACCAGTTATAAGTTTTGTTTTTATATGTGTATGCATGTATTTGTTTATTTTAAAATTCTTGTCTGTGTAAAAACTGCCTTTGACAGAAAGCTCAGCCGGTAACGTTTGGTGACTCCCTTAGTGGGCGGCACTTGATGGAGGCAGGGATGTGGGGCAGAGTTCTGGTCTAGGGAAGCTGTTCATCAACTGGGTTAAATGACGCAGACTCCTGAGACAAACTCATGGAAAAACAAGTACAAGTAATGACTGAGAAAAAGGAGAAGGCCAGGATGAACGTTAGGGAAATAAAAGAGCTTTAGAAGATAAACTGGGTTGAGACAAGCAAATTTGATGACAACCTATGAGTGGAATTGCATTTTGTAGCACAGATAACTTGACCATCCTAGAGAATATATCTTTTGAAACCCAGCGGACTATCTCAAAGCTTTGATAGACTAACAATTGAAAGTGTTTTATTCAAAGTCGCCTTTTTTTCAGAGAAACCAAAGAAGGCTGATTCACCTGCTGAAGTCTTTGGTCATCAGAAAAGTAGAATTTCCTTCAGAAGGGGCAAGAAACACCGAGACCTGGAAAAAAGTGTTAATTTCTTATCCAGGGAACTGAGCAAGCCAGTGCTTTGGGAAGAAGAGGTCAACAGAGGTAAGATAAGGTAATAGATGAGAGCCCTAAAGTCACAGCTGGAAGGAACCTCATATTCTTTGGCCTGATCCTCTGATTTTACATATCAGGAGACTGTGACTACAAGAGGGGAAGTGATGTATCTAAGTCCACATGGTTTGGCAACAGTGAGCCAGGACCAGAACTCAGGTGAAAAATATCTCTTCTGAGCCTTTTGCAAAATATTTCCTGGCTTTTGTCTTAAGGATGGTGAAGTCATGTCTTGGATTGTGGGGGAATAAGAAAAGCTTGCTACTTATTCAAGTGACAGCACTTAAGGACTCAAGTTTTATGGCAGTTTATTATGCTTGAGAAGTAACAGCAAATAAGAGTAATCAATCATTGCCTAGATTATCTAAGTGACTCTCAGGGGAAAACAAGTTACAAAAGCAAGCAAAATTGTGCTTAATTCATGCCATACTCTCAAAATATTTCTCTGTGTTTTCTGGAATCTCTTAGCGTTGTCTCATACATTTCTCTTGCTTTGGAGGAAAGCCAAGGCTTTTTTCTAAAGATTGATTCTCTGTCAGTGAGACTTCATTAAGCCATATATTGAATCACATTCTTGAATCCTCTAAATTCTACTTTAAGAAGATTTCCAGTGTAAAATCCAGTTTTTTTTTTCTTTTTAAGTTTTACTACCACCCTGAACTTTGACATTGCCACTCAGGGAAAAGACTTGATTCTAAATCACCAGACCATTTTGAACGTTTCTGTTTTTCATTGAGGGTGTGAACATAGCAATTAACTCATTGGAAAATTGCTGTCAAGAAGGGGCAAATAATTAGAGATAATGAAATAGTAGGATTGAACAAGAAAATATGCATCCTATGATATGATATACATTAAATTTCCTAGTAATCGTCTGTCAATTTGATAGATTTTACTATTCATAAAAATTGTCTGTGCTTCTTAAGCTAATAGAAGCCAGTGGTCTTTTCCACTAGCATAGCATTTGTAATTTTCTGCATATTGAGAGACTGCTCTGGCTCTGCAGAAACAGAAAAAAACAAAAACAAAAACAAAAAAACCCAAAGCCAATGGGATCAAACCAGTATTAACAAATCTAGAGTTATTCTGACATGATTTCCAAAATTAAGCAATCCTGAGAACATCTTTGGATTCCTTCAGATCAACACAGAGTTCTTCAGGTATTTAAATACATTCTCCCCACCAGACCTCAGTGTGACTTTGAAGCAATAAAGGTTCATAACTGAGGAGTTTGGTAATTTCAATGCTTACATAACAGCACTACTTACCAAAATTTGAAGATACTTGAGCAAAGTTTGTCTTGGCCTGGGAATTAGTGATTCCCTCACGAACTGTGTACCATGGACAAACCAACTGATTGATAGTTCTGGACCTTAGACCCTTTGCTTGTGAGATGGCAATAATGAAAAAACTTCCTTCATGTGGTTGGATGCACTAGGATGGGTAAAGTTCCTAGAACACACAGGAAAAACTCAGTCAGGGCTGAAGGCACCATTACCTCCCATGGTGGTCTACAGCAAGCCCCTTTCTTTCTTAGAGATGCAGTTTCAGCATCTCTAAACTAACTAGCTGAAAATAAAACAAATTTCTCAAATGTCTAGTGGGAGGTGCAGTTAACTTAGTGGTTGTGTCTGGCATTTTTTGTTTAAATGAATTGAAACAGAATAGAAAGTATAGAGAGCATTATGTATATTATTAAACTTTGTTTAGTGCTACCCTTGTTTATATATATGTTTCTGGGATACTGGATTGAAATGAGAAAGTAATTTTTCTATGGTCATGCTCAACATGTGGAAGTCCCTGTATTATATGATATCACAAGTTTCCTTTTCTCTTTGGAGTTTTAATATTCTTTTATAAAGCAAAAGTTATAAGCAGCAGAAGACCCTGAAAATAAAGTCAGGAGATTCTGCTGGGCCTGGCCCTTCCTAACTGAAATAATTTCTCTGTGCCCCAATTTTCTACTGTGTAAAATATTGATAACAGGCCTGTAATGAGAAATAGATGAGGTAATGTATGTAAACTATAAATTTTTATGAAATATACATTTCATCATGGATATGATCCATGTAATTATGAGCACAGAAATGTCTTTTTTTTATGAATCTCACTCCTGCAAAACCTCTGGTTTTCTTCACTCTGTGCCTTCCCCTTTGTCTTATCTCTCTGCCCGAAATGCCATTCCCACTGTTATCCATCTTATTCTTCCTTTAAGACTTAACTCAGACACCATATCTCCCACACTATTCCAAACATATACATATCTTTTTACTTATCACATTTTAAAACAAAAATCTGTTTATGTATCTGACACCCTCACTAGACCATCACACTTTCCAACTTCTTACTCACTGTGTAATTTCCAAAATGTATCTTCAGGCCCTAGGCTCTGTAGAACATTGGCTAAACTGGACTGAACTAACCTCTGACTTTCACTTCTATTTCTTCTTCCACCTTCACTCTTGTGCCTTTATAGCCCCTTAATTTCCTTACCCGCTATCCCATTTCCTGCATGTACATGGCATAAATAAGAGCTAATTAAGTAGCAACAATTACCTCTTGGCCTTCTTTATTGCAGCATATCCAGGGGATGCTATGATAAAAAGTGTAGTCAGCAAGGGAGAGCGGTAATTGTAGAAGAGACATAATGACCAGATGAGAAAGGTGATAATGTCAAGTTACTCATATGTTGTGTCTCTTAACTGGGAGACCATACACAAATATGCAGAGGTAGGAGAAGCAGGGGGAAAGCTTGAGGCACAGGGATGAATAACATAAGGGACTGTCTGGTCCAGTTTTCTGAGCCATTTCTTCATCTACCCATTTCCCTGTAGAGAGAAAAAGGCATTGAGATTACTGTGGTACCCAATTATGCTCCCTCCTCTGCATTATAGAAGGGGAAGTCCTGGTAGCCTGATGACCATCAGTCATTACCCAACCATCTTGACCCCAAAGCTCCTGATTCCCAATCCAACATATAAATAACTCACAAAGCAATTTCTGGGAGGCCATGATACTGCAACAAAGAAATCAATAACACCTGGGCAGAAGGACAGATGTTTTTCAAACTCTGAGTCCGATCAAGTGGCTACATCATTCTTCTGGCTGTTGAATGTTTTTCGTCCTGTCACCGTCAAGCTGCTGGGTTGATTTGAAGGGAAACAGAGGTAACAGTCACCTTCGCACTACTGTTAGCAGATTCCTTTGAGAAAACAGGTTACAAAAACATCTGGTTTGTCTCCCTTGCACCTATCTGTTTATTCATGCATAGAGTTTTGTTCTAGGAGCAACTCAAGCATATAATACTCAGAGTTCGAATAAATTGAAAATTGCTCCTGCTGAGATTTTGACAAGTTATTTTTCTGCTGGGGTTCAGTCGAGACTTTTCTGTCTTCCCCAGAATATTTAAAGTGGCATCTACTGTGTCAGATACACTGTAAACAATTTTCAATGTTGTAGCTTCAAGGTAGGCTCAGTAAGTTTTTAAAAACTCCAGACCACCCAATTTGCTATTTAGTATATATTACCAATTATAAGGCTTTTTCTGCCAATGCTTCTAAAAGCTATGATAATAGTAATGATACCTTGTAGTGCCTTTCCTCTTGAATGAAACTTCATTTGTCTTGTGGATGGCATAAACTGAGAGCACGTGTCCTGCTGTCATTCAACTGAAGTTGCATCTGTACCCTTTCATGTGCCAGGTTACAAAATATTTTCATATGTATTATCTCATTTAATCCTTATAATGATATGCTCTTGTGAGTATACTATTGTCACCACTGTACAATAGAATAAACTCTATCTTAAAGATAAGCCACATGCTCAAGCAGTGGCTTTAGAAAGAGGCAGGACCAATACCCAAGTCATCTGACATAAATTCAGTGCCCTTTTTACTATTTGTAACTTGTGGTACACTTCTGATGGTCTTTCCGATAGCCAAAACCAGCTTCTTTCATGTTAAAAAATATTCTAATTTTGTTTCCACTTCCATGTGCCTGACTCTGTGTGAGGAATCATGATTGGTTTAAGAGGAAAACCACAATCTTGCCTAGTGATAGCCCTGGGAGCAGACTTGGAGCCACAGTTCAAGCCATTGAAACATAATAGGAGATCTTTTGAGGAGTTCTCAGAGTGTTTTCTCTAATAAGAGAGACGAACATGATGAGAAAGCCTTTTTTTCCCCACCAGCCTTCTTGGTTCCTGATTGAGATATTGTCGTGCTGTTTGGAACTGCAGCTATTTTGTGACCATGTGTCTTCTTTATTTCTGGCCTTAAAAAGATGGCTTTCTGAAAAGATAGAAAACACCTGGGCCCATGACAGCATAGTGAGTTTCCAAACCAACCATATCTACCTCTGAACTTCTTGTTAAGTTGACAAACATTTGTTTATGTTTTAAGTTATTCTAATCAGATTTTCTGCTACTTGCATCTGATTGCATCCTAACTGATGCACAGCTCTTCTGCACCTGGTCTGTTCTTGAGACACTGATGAATAAAATGTCTAACATTTTCAAAGCTTATCCCATCACTCCAGCAGGTGGACTTTAACTTACCTTCAAGACCTCTACTAGTCCTGTTTTGAAATAGCAGCCATCTTCAAAGAAAATATATAGCACTCTTTGCTAACAGTTTCCTCATTCTCCTGGAGCTTTCTTCTGTTCAACTCTGCTGCATGGCCTTACCCTTTACTACACTTTCAGTTTCTTTTTATTTTTTTTATTTATTTTTTGAGTTGGAGTCTCACTCTGTCACCCAGACTGGAGTGCATTGGCTGTTCCCGGCCACTCCAGCCTCGACCTGCTGGGCTCTGGCGATCCATCTGCCTCAGCCTTCAGAGTAGCTGGAACTACAGGCGCACGAGATGAGGTCTCGCCAAGTTGCCCAGGCAGGTCTCGAACCCGCGGGCTCAGGCAATCCACTCACCTCAGCCTCCCAAAGCGCAGGATTACAGGCTGAGCCACTGAGCCCGGCTACTTTCAGTTTCTTTAAATCAGTGTGTGTTACTCTTTAGATTTTCTACTTGGGCCCCTCCCCTTCTTATTCAGCATTTGCCTCCCTCCTGGTCTGCAAGCAAATGTTATATCCCAAACCTTTGCCTTGCTCTGCTTTCGGACATTTGTACCCACTTTATTGTGGCTTGAGACTTTGGTAATGGTCACTTGGTTATTATATTATGACTCATTGCCTTGTTTTAGATCCTTATTAGAAAAGAACTGATAATTATTGTAATCTAGTATGTGCTATAAATACTGACTTCAATGTTTACCACATTTAAACCTTAAAAGAAACCTGTGAAATAGGTATTATCTCCATTTTTCATTAGCAACAATCTCAGAATGTAGGTAAGTGATCTTGGGTAAATTACCTCCAGAAGTAATTTACTCAAGAGACTAACTTGTTGAGTTTGACTTTCAAGTCTGTGGCTTCTAACTATACCAGGATATAGTACATGAAGAATCCTTCAAACTACATTTTATCTTCCCAAATCTTCCTCTGACTGATTTATCTAGATTGCTCAGTTCTGACTACCAGATCTTCCTTCTGAAAATAATCTTAGATGAACCTGGAAGTGTCACAAATGTACATCATATGATCATCCTATCTCTGAAATGTCTTGAGTATTGTCTGTTGTATATCCAGGCAAGAGTGGCCTAATGTCTTAAAATAAATATTCACTGGTGAGGAGAAATAGTGAGTCTTTTGGCAAAACTACTTGGCTGAGAGTCACCACTTGATTTTTGGTATTAGCTGTTTGAAAAGTACCAATTTAGATTGATCTTAATGAAAGTTTCTTTGAACTTTGAGTTTCGTGAATATACAGGTTTACCTGGTCTAAGTTTGGTATAATTTGGAATATACATGATTTTATCACTTTATTTATAATAATCAAAATTTGTCTGAATCTAAATGTTTAAAAATAAAGACTTGGTTAGATAAATTGTGACATGCTTTAATAGGAAGGGACACCATATAGATATTCCATATTTTATCTTAGGAAAAATGTTATGGTGATGAAAAATATAATAAAGCATTATATTAAAAATATTTAAAAGTGCATACACTATAAGGCCTTACTTTCATAATAAATATACATGTTTATGTGCATAGAATAAAAGACCAGATGAGAATAGCACCAGGATGTTATCTATAATAAGATGCTGTTTATTTTTTTCTTTACACACCTTTATATTCTCTAAGTATCCTAAATAGTCTACAATATTCTAAATACCTACAATAAATAGGTCTTATTTTCTTAATCATAGGAGAAAAAAGTAATTTATAAGTGTACTTGCATTAATGTTCTTTAAATAGGGCACTTCCTACCTAATGCAGTTGAAAAATAATGTGATTTCTAAAAAACAAACATACAAAAACCCAAATAAACATTTACAAACAACTTTTCAACAATATATTTAGTGCCTGCAACAAAATATAGCTGTTTCTAAAAAAATAAAAAATATTTATATTACCGTGAATATAACTATCTTATTGTGAAGCCACAGAAGTTTCTGCAGGGGAATGCCCTATCTGTGTGCTTCCTCTGGGCCATTCTGAATCAGTGACAGAACAAGGGTTTGGTATTCTTCTTCAAACTGCAATACAAGACAGTCAGGCTACACGGAACATAGGTAAACCAATAAAGTAATCAATGCCATTTTCAATGGTGGTAAGTCTAGAGAAGAAAAATGAAATTCTAAGGAGGGTGATTTGATAAAAATTTGCTGGTTAATGGGATATTGGCAGGTTGACTGCATTTGACTAGATAGTTGAGGAAGCCCCTCTGGGGTTGGTCACTAGGAAGTGAATTACAAGAAGGTTTAAACCTTGGAAATGATCTGGAAGCAGAATGTTGATGGTGAGGGAATAGCAAATACAAAGGCTATCAGACAGGAAAGACCTTGACACAGTCGGTAACAGGATGCAGGCACCTGGCATGTGGAGCTAGCTTAGAGGGGAATGACAGAATAGGACAAGAGGAGGTAAGCTTATCAGTAGAGTTTGGGCATTCAAATTAAGAGGAACTGCCAGGCCCAGAGTCTCAAAAGAAATTAAGCTGTGGCCAAAAGAAATTAAATTCTCTAGAAATGACAGTTTTAATAAAATGAGAAAGTATAAATGTGAAACAATGTATGGCAATCCTATGACAGGTGAGTTGTGGCTATGGTAAAAAAAGAACAGCAAAAGTTCCGTGAACATTTTGTAGGCTGATCATGTCATAATGAATTGGCATTCAAGGAAAATTCAACTGATGTGGCCTAGTAACCATAAATGCAATGCCTATGATAATCTAGACAAATGTATTGTTTCCTGATTTAGCAACAGAAACAAAGAAATCATCTATTTATGTTATACTGGATATAGTTGGCTAGCATGGCTAAAACCTTATATTTTCAGGTGATCCAACATCTACTGAGGTCACACATAAATCTTACATTCAAAATTTGGAGTTATCTGATTTTCAAATTAGCTTTCAACTTATTACAGAAAGGTTTCAGTAGTTTTGTCTATAGGCAAACCCCAGACACTGTTTAGTAGACATACACATTGTGTAACCTTTGCTTGAAGAAAGTTTCCCAAAATACATCAAGTATATACTTTCTGTTTTCTCTTTAAATCAAACAAGTCTCAAAAGAAGGCTGAAGGTCTGAGATTCAAGTATTCTAAACATTTTCAAACATGCTAGCATTATGCTGAGATTCATCTCACAAATAATTCCCAGAGAGAGACTGGTTAGATCAATAAAAGTCAGTTTGAATGATACAGGTCTGAAAAAAAATATATGTTTGACCTCCATAGCCAATATGATTCAAATAAAAAAGTAAAATACAAACTTCTTGACTAAATCATATCGGTAAATGCACACATAAATGTAATGAATAAGAAAGGATAAAAATAATTGGGAATATATCACCCGGTGGGACTGTTTAAATGGTCAATTGGGGCCGGGCTCGGTGGCTCAGCCTGTAATCCCTCGCTTGGGAGGCTGAGGTGAGTGGATTGCCTGAGCCCGTGGGTTCTAGACCCGCCTGGGCAACTTGGCGAGACCTCATCTCTACAATAAATCAAAAATGAGCCGGGTGTGGTAGCCTGCGCCTGTAATTCCAGCTACTTGGAAGGCTGAGGCGGAGGGATCGCCGGAGCCCAGCAGGTCGAGGCCGCAGTGGCCGGGAGCGGCCACTGCACTCCAGTCTGGGCGACAGAGTGAGACTCCGACTCAAAAAAAAAAACAAAAAAAACCAAATAAATAAATAAATAAATGGTCAATTGCCTCTTTCTTGGTAACATTCCTTGTCTTATATTGTGAATGTTGAAATGTCATTGATGGCATTGGTGACATCATTGACACAGATAAAATTTATTCCCAGCCGGGCTCGGTGTCTCAGCCTGTAATCCCACGCCTTGGGAGGCTGAGATGAGTGGATTGACTGAGCCATCGGGTTCGAGACCCGCCTGGGCAACTTGGTGAGACCTCCTCTCTACAATAAATAAAAAATCAGCGGGGCGTAGTCGCGCGCACCTGTAGTTCCAGCTACTGGAAGGCTGAGGCGGAAGAATCGCCGGAGCCCAGCAGTGGCCGGAAGCGGCCACTGCACTCCAGTCTGGGCGACAAAGTGAGACTCCAACTCAAAAAAAAAAAAAAAAAAAAAAAAAAAAAATTTATTCCCATCTTTTGAGTTTATGACTACTTGATCAGAGATTTACCAGGAGGAACACAAATATAATTGAAATTTAAACCAATATTTGATGTAGTCTTCCACTAAATATGTGGAATTTTGGTCAATGGTTTAATACCTTGTAAGAAAGACCTTTCTATCCTGCTGAGATATGTAATTACCAGAAATTAATTCCATTATATTGTTGCTAGTCATATAGTAAACTGGCTGCTACCTCCATGATTTTAAAAAAGAACATCTTAAAATTGTCTTCAATATATAACCAGTTAGGTTTCATGAATTATCAAGGTGTGGGCTGTCTGAATAACCTCAAGTGTTTTGAATTTCCTTTTACTTTAGTTAGGCTAGATGTTTGGACATTAATTTCTCACTGTCATCATTTTCATGGCTTTAAACTCTTTAATTAAGAGTCTAAAAAGTTCTTTTAATGAGTTGGCTAAAAACGTATGCCCTTAAAGTCAGGAAATCCCAAACGTGTCCATATTGTGCATATTGTACTTCAGATTAGCAGTTTAGGCTTCTAAATCTGTATCTCATTAAGAGGTGCATAATAAGAAAATATTTCATGTAGGTTTTTTGTTTTGCTTTGTTTTTAGCATATAATATGTTTGAATTGTCTTCTAACTACCTTGTCTTAAAATAACTTTGGGTGTTTGAACAGGTGGTTTACTTTGTTAATCCTGTAAAGAAAGCTGAAGCTATTTTAAAGCAAGGCATGCCCACAGTGGTAACACTGTTAAAGTTTTCTACAATACAAAAGCCTTTACTTCTATTTTATCTCTGCCTTCCCCTGAAAGTGTCCTCATAGTATCTTGTAGGATTGGTGCAAAGTCTTTAAATAGTCCCAGACCATTTGAGCTATTACCATCTGGAACTTGGATCTTCCTACAGTACACAGGCGAAGAATTGATGTACTCTTCTCACTGCTGCAGTCCTCTGAGGTTAATTGAATATCCACAAAGACATCATTCTGTGCTATGGCACCAACATAAAGTAAATTCAGAAAAGCATGAAATTTTAGGTTTAAAAAAAGTTTAAAAACATAATTACAGCTTTATAAAAAGTTGCAAAAATAGCACAAAGAGGCCCAAGGTCATTTATTTTTAACCACCCACGTTGTCCTGGAGGACTTATACATCTAAAATCAAATAAATTCTGTTTTGAAGATTTACACATCAGCATCTGAAGTTCACAGACTTCCAAATCAAAGGATCAACTTACTAGCATGCAAGGAGCTAGACAAGGGAAGAACAATGATCCAGCAAATAAAATTCTTATCCAAAATGACTTTGATTAGAGAAACATGTATAAATAGAATGCATACTTATAAATGTGCTAACTTCTTTCATTCCAGAGTCATGATGGAAGAGGTACTTACACAATTGCCTGGGTTTTGAAGTCAGTGCTAATTTCAAATTCTGGTTCTGTAGAACCAGAGACAGTAATTGATTTTTCTGTCTCTGTTTCCTCCTCTGTAGAAAAACAATAATATCTTTCTCATATGGTTGTCACAAAAATTAAAATAGTTTAATATGTATAAGGCATAGTATCTGAGCAAGTGCTCAATGTATTAAAAGTATTTTTATTATCATTTCACTTTTGAAAATTCAGACAGCCAATCCTTATTTGTAGTAGTTCATTCTATAAAGTCACTATGAACACTGAGTTAGCAAATATTGAATTCTTCTCCCTTTTTTTGCCTACATGAATAAATTCTTGTATTGACTCCTGGAAATAGAAGCATACTCAATCAGAGTATAAAGTTTTAAGACTGGTTTTTATGTGTGTTTTGTGGAATCAAGATCCAATTATGTTTCTGATTCTGCCTCTCTATCTTTCCACATAAGTTTTGCTCTGGACTCACATGATTAGTTGAAGCAGGATCCCCATGCTTTTGGGATCTTCTCCAAGGAGTTACCTCTATGATGGGACAGTGCAGAGCCACTAAGCCTGCACGCTCTGGAGTCCCACAGCCTCGGTGTGACACTCAGCTCAGCCACATACAATGCATGTGACCTGGTGGAGAGTCCTGTAATCTCTCTGGCTGCAGTTTCCTCTTCTATACAATTGTGGTAATAAGATAATTTACCTCAGAGGATGTAGTGAACACTAATAAGATTATGTCTTCAAAACATTTCCCACAATGCCTGGCACATAGAATCATTCCATATTTCTCTGCCAGGCAGGATTCTTTTCAAGCCTATCTTAATGTCACTTCCCCAGTGAACATTTTGCAGAGTCTCCAGACATGATTAGTCATTTTCCCCTGTGCTCCCAAAGCACTTTTGCTCATAACAATCACAGCACTTGAGGAAATGCATTGCTCACAGGCCTCCTTTCCTGTGCAACTGTGAGCTTCTTGAAGTCGGAGACAAGACTTTTCTGTCTCTGCTTTCTTAGTGCCCCTCAGGGAGCCAGACACTTAATAGGTGCTCATCAATACTTGCTGAATACATGAGTCAATATGTAAATACACACATTTATAATTATACTTCATCAAAAGTAGTTGCTTGAACAATTGGAAGGAAAGTTGTTGAGCAAATATGAAATATCTGCTCTTTTAAAAAATTCCATAGATATTGTACAATATAATAACTTAGCTTAAACATATAAAACACATTATATATTCTAAACCCTAACTTGGCAGAATAGGGTTTCTCAGTGTCTAACTACCTTGGAAGTTTGTTAATTTTGTAGATTCCACCCCAGATCTACTGAATATTCATGTTGTTTAACAAGCTTCCTGCTTGAATGCTTCATAATCACTGCTGCAGTGGCGGCCCAAATTTTTCAAGATAATGTCGTGAAACACCAGGATGCATTAGGATGGAAACGCCTTGGTGAGTTCAGGGACCACGTGTGTTTTGCTCAATTCTGTATCCTCTTTTCTAGAACAATATATGACACATAAAAATAGCACAATAACTAGTTGCTGGCTAAACAAATGAATATATCACGCAGATAAAAAGCAAGAATGCAAGTTCGGAGTCTCCACCATCACTTTGGATTGCATTACTGCAGTGGGAGTCCCCAAACTCACCCATTCTCAAACTTCAGTGTGGTTAACAATCACCTATTTAGGCTGGGCATGGTGGCTCACACTTTGGAAGGCTGAGGCGAGAAGACTGCCTGAGCACAGGAATTCAAGACCAGTCTGGACATCATGGCAAGACCTCATCCCTACAATAAATAAAAAAAAATTATCTGGATGTGGTGACAGGTGCCATTAGTTCCAGCAACTTGGAAGGCTGAGTTGGAAGGACCACCTGAGCCCAAAGCACCAGGCTGTGGCAGCTGTGATCCTGCCACTTCCTGGGTGACACAATGAGACATCAACTCAAGAACAAACAAACAAACAAAATCATCTATTTAAAAGAAATCTCCAAAATGACTTACTCTCTGTAGACTCTGATTCAGTAGATCTGGGGGTGGGGTTGGAAGTCTTAATTTTTAACATGATCATCGATGATTCCAATTAAAGTCATCATTGTTACACACTTTGAAAAATGCAGTATATCCTATAAGCCATGGTTCAATGACCGAATCAAGTGTAAACAAATCTGTGGTGTGTGGCTTAGCTGTGAGATGCACAGATATCAATGCATAGAGGAGTTTATATGTAAGGGCTAATATTCAATCTAATAAAAAATGTAAACAATGTTGAACCCAAGATGTGTTCACAACATGCTTATACTAAGAAGTACGGTTTACAATTTCTTCTTTTCTAGACCTTAATTCTCCTCCTGACAGAGGAGAAACGTGGCAGGATAACATGGATCCCGCTCACCCTCCCTTGTACGTCCATTGTTTAATGAGTGAAAGAAATAGGAAGATTGATGGTGAAACCAAGTTCTCTCGAAATGTTTTCCCCTACATTGGGTATTGTGGTTATGATAGCATTTTAAGTTTCTGATGGCTCTTTTCTTTTGTGAAACTTGTTTTAGGGAGTCCTTTTATAAGACTTGTGATTCTAAAGTAACTACCATGCCTTTGTTATCAAGAGCGTAACAATTTGATGTCTAATCTTATACCTTCCAAACCTTGGCAGGGGTGGTTTGCCAATTCTCTATTCACTGTCTCCTATCATGAGCTGAGCAATCTGTCCTTCAGAGAGAAGATCTGATAGCATTCTGTAATCTATACAGATACAAACCCACTGCAGAACCTCATGGGAAATCCTCCAGTTCTTGAATTCCTAAACTCAATTCTTCATCATTTCCCAATGGGGACGATGGTAGAATATTATGTTGACTTTCTGCTAAAATAGATCAGTTTCTCTCTGGAATTCTGTAACCTCATGGCTTATGCATCATAACCTTAAAGCAGCAATGTAGATTGGAAAAGCTCAGGACACCCACCTGCTGATTTGCTTGCTACTTCATTCCAAGGAGAACAGGACTGTGGCATGTGTGCAGATGGTGTGGAGAGACCAGAGGAGTTCCTGTATAATCAGTAGTGGGGGGAGGGAAGCAGAAAAGCCTGAATGAAGTTTTCTGTCTCTGGGTTGCACTTACCACAGAGTAATTCATGTGTATTTTTGCCTTTATCTGCAGCTTGAACGTAGGTACATTAAAAAAACAAAATCCCTGAAGAACTCTTGGGCTTAATGGATTAAAAAATGTTTAATTACATTAATAACATTTCCATGAAGAAGATAAGGTAAGTCATTCCATTCAGTTTACTGATTACAGGTGCGATAGATTACTCCATTAGAACAGTACTATAAATAATAATACTGGTATTTTATTGCATGATGTTCTATCATCTTCTTATGCTATCATGACCATTATACAAGAGTCAAATAATTTAGTGAGGTTTTCAGCAAGGCAATTTTTTTTAAAGCCTAGAATTGGTCTCAGAAGATCTGGATTCCAGCTTTTACATTATTATTTATCAGTGCGATTAACTTGATTTGATTTACAATTTCACTGGCACACTTATTTTTTTAAATACAAATAACAACTACAACTTTGGCTATTTAAGTATTACTGAGGACCAAATTAGATGTGTATCAGTGCTTATTTTAAAATGAAAAGTCATTAATAAATGTGAACTATAATTAGGGCAAATACTATTATTTCCATTTTCTTTGTTGTACAGGTGAGGAAACTGAATCCAGAAAGATTGGTCACACAAGTGATTAGCTTACTGGTTAACAAAAAGCCTGGGTTGACTTATGGTCTAGTTTTCTTCAACCACATAATTTATGGGAATATTAAAGCTTTTAAAAAATATTTTCAGATATATAACCATCTGAAATCTGAAAGGATCTGAAATTTTGATTCAAGATAAAATATCACGTTTTCCATTAATGAGTACAGATAAATTTTTTAAATGTCTATTGGAGGCCAAAGGAAGAATCATTCACATTTTTTGAATATAGGGGTTTTGCTTACAAATGAAACCAGCAGCTCTTTTTCTTATACATTTCTTATAAAGGAAAACAAGTACTAATTAAACTTTTCATGTACTAAGGCAAATGTTCTCTTCTCCAGCTCATTAATGGTAACATGAAGCTGAGGATGCCATGAATAGAAGGAGATTATTATTCATCTGTAGGGACCAAGGGTATCTTGTTACTCTATATTCTGCTACTGTTTTGTTTTTGCTTTTTGTCTGTTTTGTTTTTGTTTTTTTAGTTGGCGTCTCACTCTGTTGCCCAGGCTGGAGTGCAATGGCACACTCATGGCCACCCCAGCGTTTATCTGCTGGACTTCAGCGATCCTTCCACCTCAGCCTTCCAAGTAACCGGAGCTACAGCTACAACGCCCAGCTAATTTTTAATTTATTGTAGAGAAGAGGTCTCACCAAGTTGCCTGGGCTGGTCTCAAACCTGCGGGCTCAGGCAATCCACTCGCCTCGGCCTCACAAAGTGCTGGGATTATAGGCTGAGACACCGAGCCCAGCCTTTGTCTTGTTTTTGAGATTAGTAGCCAGTTCATTTAAAAAGTCATACATGTCCCCTGGCAAAACTCAAATAGGAACTGAGTAAAAAATATTAAGTCTCATACTCACCTCAATTGATTCCCTTAGTCTCTTCGAGCAGACAACTATTGTTGAGTAGATTTCCAGAGATACTCCATGAATGTATGAATGTGTCTGTGTTTGTATATTCTTACAAAAACACATATGGTTGTATAATATACACATGGTAAAAAGCACTTTGCATTTTTTCACTTAATGATATTTTTTCTATGGTTATATTTCTTTTCCAGCCCAACTCTTTTGTTTTCCCTAAAGTTAATAATTGTATTGGGGTTTTCTTTACTTACTTTTCTGTGGACTTATTAATCAGCCTTCCAGTTGTCTAAATGTCCTCTTCATCTGTTCAGCTCTTTGCATATCAAATATCCTAACAACGCTATCTTCTGAAGAAATTTCTTCTGATCCTTTCGGATTTGTTTCTTTCTGAACTGGTTGTCCTCTGTATCTGGTACAAGCTGCCATCTTGGCATCATTTTCATATAATTACTGGAATTTCATTGCCTCTTTCCTGTGTGAGTACCTGTTTCCTGCTTTCCCATTCTTCCTACTTTTTGGTTTTCACCATCATTTTGGTGAAGTATATTCTTCAGTACTCTTCTGAGAAAGAATATAATTTTTTTGAAATCTTGAATATCTGGAAATATTATTATTATGTATTCATATTTGATGATAGTTTGATAAAGAATTATGAATTGGTACAGAAAAGAGTTAACATAGTAAGCCTGACAATGCTGCCCTTAGAAGGTCATGCTTGCAAGGTTGTCTCTTGGCTGTTGTCTGGGAACCTGACTTGTAAAGTTTCTTACACTGATATAAACGTTCCCTGAATGATAAGAGTGGTTTAACTACTCCTAAACTGTTTGTGCAAACAATATGGTTTATGCTGAACACCTGTTTTCCTTTTGGAAAATTTCCACCAGGAATTGTGGTACATGCAGAGGGTGCCTACGTGACCAGTCTCTAATAAAAATATGTGGACATTGCTTCTCTAGTGAGCTTCTCTGGTAGAGAATATTTCACCCTTGATATCACAAATCATTGCTGGAAGACTTAAGCATGTCATTTGTGACTCCACTGGGAGAAGACTCTTGGATGTATGAGCCTAGAATCCTTGAGACTTCACTCCATGTGACTTTTCCTTTTGCTGATTTTACTTTGTGTCTTTTCGCTGTTATAGACCAAAGTGGTGAGTACAAATATTTTCTGAGTCCTGTGAGTTCTGCTGGCAAATCACTGAACCTGGGGATGGTCTTCGAGATGCCCTGACATGGTTGGAAATTCTTTTCTTTCAAACCATATTTGGCAATTCCCTGGCCTTTGTGCTGAGAAATCAGAAGTTAATCCTATCTCTGACCTTTGTATGTAATATTCTCTCTCATTCTCTCTGTTTTTAGAATCTGTTTTAGAATCTCATTTTTTCCTCAGTGTTGCAAAATACTGAAATGTCATGATGACACACCTTGGTGAATGTTTATATTCATCTACTCTGTTGATCTCTTAATGAGTCTTTTAAATCTATGAGCCTTTGCTACTTTAAATGGAAAATATTCATAAATTAGTTTTTGATAATTTCCTCCCTTCTAATTTCTCTGTTTTCTATCTGGATTCCCTTTGGATATCGGATCTCCTGATAGTTTTCTAGTGTTCTTGCTTTTTTTTCTTTCCTATTTTCCTTGTCTTTGTCTCATTTCATATACATTTTTTTGGATTTCATTATGGCAGTTTTATTTCTTTTGAAATATTTTCAATTTATAAGAGCTATATTTTGTTCTCTGAGTGTAATTTTTAAAATTACATCTTATTCTTTTTTCTATGAGGATATTAGTGGTAGTTATTTTAAAATTATTTTCTCCCCATAGAAATCTGTGTTTCTGCCAGGTACACTATAGCTACTTGACTCTTTTGGTCCTTTTTATGATAGGGACTTTATTCAGATGTCTGCTAATCCTTGACTATATATTTATATTTAAGACTTAGGCAATAAAAACCTGTTTGAAAACTCTGAACTAGTGTGTTTTATTTTACAACTCTCTAATTGCGGTTTCCCAGTAGAGTTTCTAGTCAGGTAGTTTCTTTCGAATGTCTACTGGTGAGAGCTTCTTTCATTTTTTAGGCTACTTAGAGTTCTTGGAGAAGAAGCTGAATAGCAGAAGAAGGTATGGGTACCCTCATTCTGGATGTAAATATGTCCTTAATCTCTTTGTGGTATGTTGCTCCATCCTCAACTCTGTGTGGTGATCCCCACTGTCTAAGAACCAGCTATTTTATCCTTTCTAAATATACTAGGTAACTCCAATATTGAGACAGAGAAAAATTTGAGGATCTAATTTTTAAGCAGATTGTGATAATCCCTTCTTTATTTAAAGTGAACCATTTAAAGCCCACTTGCAGAGATAACTGATGTTGTCAACTTCTGAAACTTTTGGTATTTCTGTGGGGAGGTAAATCAGGTTATAGCTTAGCTTTTCCCATTATTGGCCACTACTGAGTCATTTAGATTTTTCTAGTATCGGCTATTTAAAAAGAGCTTTCTTAATTACCTGCTGTCCAGTTACCACAATTTGTTGCTCTATCTTCCTTTATTCTCTTTGTCCTTAAAAGTTTATGCCTTAAAAAATTCCTTTACAGTTGTTTTAGAAGAATTTTTAGAGAGTGTGAAAGCAACTGTGTGTGCTTAAAGTGTCATTTTAATCCAGAATTTATGATGCTATTAAAGCATGTTTTAATTTGCCTTCTTTTAATTTCTAGTGCCTAGAACATGATCTAGTCCTCTATATGTTTATTGATTATTGGTTATGTCTGCCTGTATACATAAATATACATTTATATGAGTTTATATGTACACAGTTATGTTTTACTTAAATTTTATATATATATGATTTCCTTTGGTTACCAGTAAGAGAGCTCTAACTAAACAAACTTAAACCTAAAAGGGAGTTTATTGACCTATATAATAGGAAGTGCAGGTGTGACTCTTGTTCCAAGCATAAGTGGATCGAAGGAAATAATAAATGAAATAATAAGTTTTTTTGTCATATTTATTTTATCTTACAAAAGAATGTCCAGACAAGAAAATTCAAAATATAAATACAAAGCAAAAAATTACCTCACTGCCCTACTACCAAATAGAACCACACTAATCATTTTGATATATTTTATTCTTTTGATTTCTCACTTTTTCTGTTTGCTTTTCTTTCTGTTTTGGCCTTATTCTTCCCCTTTGCAGACATAAAGTAGGCATGGTGATTTATGTCATTTTTTTTGGCGTTTTTACTTTTATTTTCTATTCAGGGGTTACATATGTGTTGTGTAGTGGTAGGGATCGGGTTTCAAGTGGTCCATTCCCTAGACAGTGAACACTGTACCCCATAGGTAGTTTCTGAACCCTTTCCCCCTACTTATTGGTGTCCCCAGTGTCTATTATTTTCATCTTTGTGACATGTTAGTGACACATATAAATGAGAGCATGTGGTGTTTGGTTTTCTGTTTTTGAGTCAGTTTACCTAGGATGATGATCTCTAGCTCCATGTGTTGTTGAAAAATGCAATTTCATTTTTTTATGGCTGCAGAGTATTCCATGGTATATATGTACCATATTTTCATTATCTGATGATTGGTAATGAGTGTTTAGGTTGATTGTGCTGTGATGAACATTTGGGTGCTGGTTTCCTTTTTATATAATAAACTCTGCTCCTTAGGGGAAATACCTAGTAGTGGGATTGCTAGATCAAATGATAGATCTACTCTTAGTTCTTTGAGCAATCTCCATACCGCTTTCCATAGAGGTTGTACTAATTTACACTTCCACCAACAGTGTATAAGTGTTCCCTTTTCTCTGCATCAGTGCCAGCATTTTTTCAATTTTTTAAATAATGGACATTCTGACTGGTTTAAAGTAGTATCTCATTGTGTTTTTAATTTGCATTTCCCTGATGATGAGTGATGTTGAGCATTTTTTCCTGTTTGTATGTCTTCTTTTGAGAGATGTCTATTCATGTCTCTTGTCCACTTTTTAATGGGGTTATGTGCTTTTTTCTTGCTGATTTGTTTGAGTTCTTAATAGATTCTGGATATTAGTTCTCTGTCAGATGTATAGTTTGTGAAAATTTTCCCCCATTTTGTAGGTTGCCTGATTGCTCTGTTGATTATTTATTTTGCTGTGCAGAAGCTGTTTAGTTTAATTAAGTGCTACTTACTCATTTTTGTTTTAGTTGTATTTGTTTTCAAGTTTTTAGCTGTAAATTATTTGCCTGGACTGATGTCCATAGAATTTTTTTCTAGGTTTTTTTCTAGGATTCTTAAGGTTTTAGATCTGACATTTTAGTATTTAATCCATCTTGAGTTAATTTTTTTGTACATGGGGAGAGATAGGGATCAAATTTCATTTTCCGCTTGCAGCTATCCAATTTTCTTAGAACCATTTGAATAGGGTGTCCTTTCTCCAGTGTATATTTTTATCTGCTTTGTCAAAGATCAGTTGGTTGTAGATATTTGGGTTTATTTCTGGATTCTCCACTCTGTTCTATTGGCCTATATGTCTGCTCTTGAGCCAGGACCATGCTGTTTTGGTTACTCCAGACTTGCAGCATAATTTGAAGTCAGGTAATGTCATGCCTCCAGCTTTATCTTTTTGCTTAGGATTGTTTTGACTATTCTGGCTCTTTTTTGGTTCCATATTAATTTTAAGATTATTTCTCCTAATTCTGTGAAAAATGATATTGGTAGTTTGATAGGGATTGTATTGAATCTGTAGATTCCTTTGGTTAATATGGTCAATTTAATAATGTTTTTTCCAATTCATAAACATAGGATGTTTCTCCATTTGTTTGTGTCCTCTGCGATTTCTTTCATCAGAGTTTTGTAGTTATACTTGTGGAGATCTTTTACCTCCTTGGTTAAATATATATTCCTAAGTATTTTAGCTTTTAGGTTGCTATAGTAAATGGAATTGAGTTCTTGGTGGTCTCAGCTTAGTCACTATTGGTGTATACCATTATTGTCATTCATTTCAAGGAATTTATATGTTTTTTATTTTTTTATTTTTATTTGAGTTGGAGTCGTACCCCGTCATGCAGGCTGGAGTGCAGTGGCATGCTCATGGCCATTGCAGACTCGACCTGCTGGGCTCAGGCCATCCTTTCGCCTCAGCCTTCCAAGTAGTCGGAACTACACATGCTACCACACCAGGCTAATTTATTTTTTTTTTTTAGTTACTGTAGAGATGAGGTCTCACCAAGTTGCCCAGTCTGTTCTCAAACCCATGAGCTCAGGCAATCCTTTCACTTCAGCCTCTCAAAGTGCTGGGATTACAGACTTGAGTCACTGTACCAGGCCATTCCATCTTGATTTCATTATTGTCCCAAGTATCATTTAGGAGCAAATTGTTTGACTTTCGTATCTTTGTTTGGCTTTGTGAGTTCTTCTTGGAGCTAATTTCTAGCTTTATTCCACTGTGGTCTGAAATGGTGCCTGATATAATTTTGATTATTTGAATTTATTGAGACTTGATTTGTGGCCTATCGAATGTCCTATCTTGGAGAATGTTCCGTGTACTGATGAGAAAAATGTTCATTCTGTAGTTTTGGGATGGAATGTTCTGTAGATGTCTGTTAGTTCCATTTCCTCTAGAGTCCTATTTAACTCTAATGTTTCTTTGTTGGCTTTCTGCCTTGGTGATCTATCTGTTGCTGTCACTGGAGTGTGGTTATTATTACTTCTTTAGAGACTTGTGGGGTGTCTGCTGGATCTATTCCTTTCTGGGTGCTGAGGAACCTCTTTCTGTCTTAGTTTACTCTGCAGGAGAAACTCACTCTAGCTGCTTCATGTCAGCCATCTTAATCTGGAATCTCTTGATTTTTGTTCTTTTTATTCATGGTTCTGAAAACAAGCTTCCTTTTCTTTCAGTATCAAATTGAAAAATCTTAGAACTGAGCTTTTATTGTTTTTTTTTTGAGTAACATATATGTTCTTGAACCAATCATTGTGGTCAGAAAAATGGAATATATCAGTGCTTGACAAACTATGGGCCAAATCTGGCTTGTCATCTTTTTTTTTTTATCTTATAAATTAAGAATGGAATTTTCACATTTTAAATGTAATCATAACATAAATTTTCCACTTGGTTCTGAAAGCCTAAAATATAATATGTACTATGCAATTTCCTATAATTGGCTGGGTCTGAGTACAATGGATTATGTACATACCTCTGGATAGGTGGATGAGATACAATGATTATCAACCTCATTACAGTCAAATGTTTATAATGGAGAAGCTACAATTTCCAAAATAAAGTAAACATACTGAACAGAAAAAACTACACAAATAATAATTATCTCTGAGTACAAAAAAAATTCTTCCAATGACACAAACCCAAACACATATTCATTATATAATTAAAACAATTTCTCTCCATTCTTTCACAACTTAAGAGTGATTATAATTATAAGAGTATTGGGAGAAACTATTTATCTGTATTCTAAGACCAGAGGAACATACACCAGCCTAAAATGAAGTAGTCTTTAGGTTTGATAAATAGTATTTGCACCAGTTTTCAAGCTTCTTCTTGAAAGACAGAATTAGCCATTTGATCTGGATTAATTCAATTATTAATTCATTATTAATTTATCCAACATTTCTTAATGATTACTAGTCACTGGGCAAGGCACCGGGTATATAATGGTAAACATGATGCAGAGGTTTATAGTCTAATTAAGCATTTGATGTTCACATAACTTTCTCTATGTGACTTTAAAGGCCCTTCTTCATATAACTTCACCTCACTGAATTATGCAGACATCTCTATTTCACCTTCACTAAGACATCCACTTTGACTGGGTCACTGACCTCATTTTAGAGTATGCTTACTCCTGTCTTTGAATTTGTTTCTGTTCCCATAATTGCTTCTTCACAAATGCAAATCTAGCACTTCCTTGAAGCCTCAGCCCAAGGCCAATTTGCTCTTGGCACATATCAGCTATAATTTACAAATTTTCATAGCATCTACAGTGCATGCCATACAACCCAACACTAGATTATACATTGTCCAATAATTCTGAGATTTTCATTTGAACATCTCAAGAGGTAAGCTTATGTATCTTCAGTCATTTTACTTTCCTATAAAGTTTCTTTTCATCTTTAAATAAATATGTTGACTTAACAGGATCCCAAGAAGATTCAGGTCCAATTTCAGAACTCAGTAACAGTTAAAATTTCAATTTCATTATTTGGAATTATCCATTCACAAATAATATATACACATTCATTTATCCTTTTATCCACTTAAAATCTGTCTAATCAGAAAAATACTAAGTGACCTTTGCACAAATCTATTCATAGCAGCATTATTTTAAATAGCAATTGGAAAGTCCATCTCATCCTGTATATGTACCACATTTTAAAAATCCAGCTCATTTTCAGTGGGCAGCATGTTTTTGCTATTGTGAATAATGCTGCAATAAACATGTGTGTGCAGGTATCTTTTTTTTATAAAGAAGAACAAAATTATGGACTTTGCAGTGACTTGGATGGATTTAGAGTCTATAATACTCAGTAATCTATCACAGAAACAAAGAACTGAGTACCACATGGTCTCACTCATAAGCAGACCCTGAACATTTATCATAATACTATAAGAAAGGGATTGGCAGTAGTGGGACACTGCCAGGGACACTGCACATAGCGTCAATAAGGGTATCTGATCTCAAACCAGGCAAAGTGGGGACCAAAAGGAGGCCCAAACCACCTGTACGATGACCACTAATCCTGAATTGTACCCCACACCTTTAAAATAAAAAATAAAATAAAGCCCATTAATAGGACATTGATTGAAGAAAAACGATGGCTTATTAACCCAATGAAGGACTATATAGCTAAAAAAGGGATGAAGAGGATATCAATATGCTAATATGGCCAAATATACAAAATAATATTTTTAAGTTAAAAAAAAGCAAGATGAATGTTCAGAGTTTGCTATTTTTGTATAAGAAGTGAGAAAGGAACTTAAGTATATATGTATTTATTTACTTATATTTTATAAAAGAAACAGTAACTCCCAAACTAATTATGTTTACCTGCATGGGGAAGAAAGTAACTAGGTGGAAGAAACAAAGATGCTTGTGACTTCTGGAAATGTACCTTGTTACATAGTTTTCTTCCTGGAATCCCACAGAAGTTTTTACATAATTAAAAACAATAAGTTCCATGGAGAAAAAAAAAATCTCTAAAAACTCTATTAAAAACCAAAGCAAACCTTACTGCCTAACTTACCATAAGTTGACATAAACACATAGAAAATAATTTTTAAGTGAATTTAAAGCATAGTATTTTAGTTTTATGTCCCTAGTGAGGTTTATTTTTATGGGAAAAAGAATCACATTATATTATAAACTGTATTCAGTTAACTTATGATTAATAATAATATTCATTTTGCTTTTTAAAAGTTATCATATAAATTGTATAATACAAAGCAAATATATAATTATGTTTAGACTATTTAAAAACAAGGTTTTTCAACAGAAGAATAAATAAAAAGTACAAGTATGAAATCAAAGAAGTCAGGAAAAGCCCTATATTCTTAAATTTGAAATAGAAATAGCAGTGTAAACTTATCATTTATTTTCTCTTATATATGTATTTTTAACTTTGTTCATTAAAAATCATAGAAGTAATGACAACCCAGTAGCAATGAGTAGCCTCATCACCCAGATTGTGGTTACTAATATCATTTCTCAATAAAGGAAACAAGATTTCTTGAAAAATTGACTTTGTTTAAAGCCTGGGATAGGAAATATGCAAAATGATTCCAAGATATTGTATTATGCCAGGAAAGAAAAAAAGGTGTTGAAGATTAATGGTGCTATTTCAAAAGAATACTATTTAGGATGGCACAGTTTGAGCATTAAAAACATTATAACTGCAATTGATTAAAATACATTAAATATATGAAAAATTGTGAATTATTTTTTGTTGATACATAACAGTTGTACATATTTATGGGAAACATATGACATTTTGATACATGGATGCAATGTGTAATAAGCAAATCAGAGTAATTGGTATATCCATCACCTCAAGCATTTCTTTGTGTTGAGAAAATTCCAAATCTTCTCTTCTAGCTATTTTGAAGTATACAATAAGTAAGTTATTGATAGCTATAGTCACCCTACTGTGGTGCTATTGAATGCTGGAAGTTACTTGTTGTATTTAACTATTTTTGAACCCATTAACCAACCTCTCATGATATCCCGCTCCCCTCTACATGAATTCTTAATACAACTAAAGTGTAAAAACAGCTCACAGGACAGCACAGAGTAATTGTGGGGCACCAACTCATTACTCTGAAAAAAGTAATCAATAAAAGGAAAGAATTTATATTTGTTCTGTATTTCTTGTACCAAATACAGTTCTTTTAGTATAATGTTTCTCTGTAATTCTACATTTTTTCACACACAGCAGATTAAAGAGAAAGTGAATTCATTGCTATGATCTGAATGTTTGTGTCCCTCCATTCATATGTAAAAGCCTAAACTCTTAGGTGAGTTAGAAGGTGGAAACTTTGACACGTGTTTAGGTCATTAGGGTGCAACCTTCATGAATGGGGTTAGTACCCTTATAAAAGAAGTCCCAGAGAGATGCCTTGTTCTTTCTATCATGGAAGTACACTGAGAAGATGATATTCTATGAACCAGGAAGTGAGCTCCCATCAGATCTTGCGACCTTGATCTTGTACATCCCAGCCTTCAGAACTGTGAGAAATCAGTTTGCATTGCTGACAAGCCCCCCCAGTTTATTATATTTTTGTGATAGTTGCATATAGTTGAAGACATAAGACAATAACTAAAATCCAAAATGAAAAATTTGCCTTTTTTTTTTTTACGTGATGACTGTCTTGCATTACTGAATTACATCCACTGTATGCAATAATTACATCCTGGAAGATCAAAGCACTTATGAAGGAATACACAGAACATACACTCTCATGTCATATACTATATTTATTTCAATTACTCATATGCATTAACTTACAGGTATATTATCATGTTCTCCTGAGTTTGAAAACTATTTTATTCACAATCTAAAATGTGATTAAGTGTTCTGGCTATAAGGATCTAAACAATGAATGAAAGGAAAAATTGTGTATTGAGGAGAAACTTGTCATAATAAAATGTTTTGAAATAAACGAGAAAATATGTTATTTTGAGAGATTATAGACCTAAAGTAATCTACACTGTGCACCCGAAGAGACAACACAACAGTGCAAGTAAGAGAAACAACAGATCTTAACATCACAGTTATCATCTTCTTTCATAAGAACTAAAAGCTCTTGTGGTGGACTGTAAGATAAGGACAAGAATGCTGAGTACAGCAGGATATTACTTAGAGGCATCTGGTCCCATTGCAGTGTGCAAGCAGCTTCTTTGTGAAAGGGAGAAACTGGTAAAACAGCATAATGGAAATTTCTATTTTAAGCCAATGAAGAAAAGGAAAAACAAGACAATAAACTACAGCTTCTAGTTTTATTACATTTTATACCAAGAATGATAATGTTCCTTCTTACACATCTTTTCCATAAATTAAAATTTAGAACTCCTTAACACATCCATCTTTGCCAAACTTCATGTCTACTGTCAAAGTAAAGTTAATTTTTTACCATAATAGTTCTTTCTTTACTAGAAATTTAATATTTTTAAAATGTGTCACATATTTAATGAATTTTATTTAAAATTATTTGAGATAATATTCAGCCTCATTTCTAGTTTCCCACAAGTCCACAAGAAAAAATTCCATGATGTAGTAATTTTAGGATCACTCATACCATTTTGCAGAGAAAGTCACTGTAGTTGATGAAAGATATTCTTTTTCTTTAATTCTTAAAATGTGTTTATTTTGTTTTACGTTATGATTCTTTAGAAAATAATTACAGCTAATAAATGGAGAGGACATGTAGAACTAGGAAGTGACTCTGTGACCACTAGTAACATAATGCATGTAGACAATAGTCATCAATAGTCCCTAAAACCATTTGATGAGAAGTTGAAGGAAACTTTATGGTGAAGTGATGAGACTGACACAACTTGAACATAATAATTTTGGAATCACACAAGAGGTATTATGGACCTCTCTAGATATGAAACGTTCATAAAGAAGAAGAAGAAGAAGAAGAAGAAGAGGAGGAGGAGGAGGAGGAGGAGCCTGGATATAATCAAGCCTTTCTTTAGATCTAACAGTTTACATTAACTGTAGAGATAAATACCACTACTAAAGAGCAATCATCCAGATCAGAATGTGGGACATTGTATAAAACAAATAACCTTGTTTTTCCAACAAATAACTAGTATGCAGAAATAAAATAAAATTTTTAAAAAGGTGACATAAATTTTAAAAGTCACAAAAAATAACAAATACAACTTATGAATACTTTTTGAATATTGGTTTGAATAAATCAACAGGTGAAGTACACTTTTAGACAAATGGGAAAATTTGAATATGAAATGGGTATAACATAAGATTAAGGAATTATAGTTACTTCATTTTAGGTGTTATAATGGCTTGCAGATTGTGTTAAACAAACATCCCATTCAGTTAGTGATGCATTTTGTATATTTATAGGTAAAATTACATAATTCCTTTAATTAAATTAATAATTCAAAAATATGGGGGCTTCCATCTATGGTTCAGGATGTGAAAACAGAGACCATTTTTTTTGGTCATAGTAACACCAACGAATATCTAGAGAATATAAGAATTATGTACTTCTATAAGAATCTAAGAAAGATGGACAGGATAAAACACTGATGAACTGATTTCTGGAGAGAAAAGCATTTTAAATGCTCAAACTTTTGAAAAATAGTCCCCATTGAGCAAGGAAGGTGAGAGTGGTCAGCAGGGGAGGGAGGAGTGACCAGCAAAGGAGGTGGGAGTAGTCTGCAAGGGAAGTGATAGCATCACTAGCGGTTGAAGAACTGGCAGGACTTGAGATTGGGGGTTGGGCCAACCAGGCTTAAATTCCACCTCTTAAAGCTGAAACTCAGTCACTGATAAACTTACCAGTCAGGGAATCCAGCTTATCTTCTCATTTTAGCCAGGAGACCGAGGAAGGAACTCCTGCTCTCTGGGAAAAACAAAACAATGTGACAATAGTTCCCAATCTGCACTGTTTTTCTATATATACTATTTGGTAATCAATAAAAAATAACTAGGCATGAAGAGAATAAAGAACTCAAATGTAATCTGAGGGAGAGAGTTGAGAAGGAAGACATTGGAACCAGCAAAAAAAAAATAAATAAATAAAAGGATTTTAAAATAAATATTATAACTACATTAAAGGATTTACACAAAAACATGAAAAGAATGGATCAAAAAAACAGAAACATCATCAGAGAAATGAAAACTATTAGGTTGGTGCGTAAGTAATTGTAGTTTTAGATTGTGAATTTTAAATTATTATTAATCAACATAGGAACCATTTTAATCAACACACTATTGCCAATGAGAAGTAAGTTTGTTTATTCATGTAGCATAAAAATCCATGCTTTGGAATTTGATGAACTCTTGAAAAGCATTTTCTGTATCCTGCTGATTGTG
>CAUYQG010155606.1:0-16005 GCA_963574415.1 Tarsius wallacei
CCGTCTCAGCCTCCCAAGTAGCTAGAACTACAGGTGCAGGCTACCATGCCCGACTAATTTTATTGATTTATTGTAGAGATGAGGTCTCGCCAAGTTGCCCAGGTGGGTCTCGAACCCGCGGGCTCAGGCAATCTACTCACCTCAGCCTCCCCAAGCGAGGGATTACAGGCTGAGCCACCGACCCCGGCTTGGTGCAGTATTACAGAAAGGGTCACCTACCCAGAAAGTTGAGACTCCCAGATTACACAGGACTCTAACCTAGAGATTTCTTTAGAATATTAAATAAGATAAAATAGGTTTCATAATCTCGCATAGATTCAGAACATAGTAGGATCTCAATGTATGAATTTGAACGTGATCAATGTTTCAATAATATTTGGAGAAGAAAGACTGGGTGGAGTCAAACATGATTACAAAGCCACTGTTGGGAAAATACCCAACTTCACAGAAAATCTATCTCAACCAACTTTAACATACCTATAATGTATACAAATGCTGTAGGAATTTTAAGCATTTCCATGTGGAAAACAATAGTGGTTTTCTAGCTTTATAATAGGTACACTATAGTGCCAACCTTGTATCGCCAAAATATTTTCAAAACCCAGTTCTTGTATTCGTTCCTTTGTGTTTTTATCTTGTTTTCGCATATCATCTATTTTAAAAGAAAATTTTCCAAATCCATACTTTCTGCATTGTACCTGCATTATCCTCTTTTCTGTCACAGACTCTTTTCAGTGATGATTTTAGCTTCCTTAAGAAATAAATGCTGCCTCTGTTTAGAATGTTCTTCTGACCCATGGAGCTGAATCTCCAAGAAGTATCTGTACTTATCAGATCGTTCAACATGGGTTAAGATGTAATTGACCTTTTTCAACTAGTCTTATGACATTCAAACTCAGAAAATGGAAATGAGGAGAGAATTTTTTTTTAAGGATTAAGTCTGAGATAGGAAGGAAAACATCCTCCAAAGATTAGTGGCAAAGGAAATAAAAATATCAGAAGGCTGTCAATTCTACAGGAAAAAATGTCTCACCAGATTCTCGAAGATACCAGACGATCCAGGAGTCCAAGCCTGATAGAAAGAGAAACAAAAAAGACAGAGAAAACAAGATATTTTTAGTTTTCTGTTTCAGAATAAGCAGACAATAAAATGTTATAATTCTACATTATCACATTTACAAATATTGCAGACTAAAGAAATATTTTAGTAAATAATTGTCCTAGATGAAAATGTGTATTTTAATTAAAGTGTTTATTTACCATCACATTGTGCCATTAAAAAAAAGAAGAAGAAACACAGTCTAGCTCCAGAAAATATTTTTCTAGTTATCAGGTGACTAAAATAATGAGGTTAATTTTCTAAGTTCTCTAATAAGGAAGAATAGTATTATTACATGTATTTGAAATTCTCTAATATTTAGTACATACACTTAATTTTGTTATGGGAGAAGCCAGGCCAAAGTTTCATAAAAACAAACAAAAAATAACTTTTCCCATTTTCCAGGTTTTTGCTGGTTATCAGTCAGTAATTCATTTTGGCTTTGATTCACTTTCAAAAAGTAAAGTCATGAAAGATATTATAATTACAAAAATTAAAGACTTTTAATTGTTAAATGATATTAAAATGCATCCTCTCTATTTTTAAAAAGTGTTTGAAGTTCAAATGAAAGGCAATATCTGAACAGCACAAATTCCCAAGAGAAGACCAGGCACCTGCCATGGGATGCAAAGGTTTTATAAATGTTGTCTCGTATAAAGGCAATGGCAAACATTGTGAGGCCTTTTGCAAATATGCCTGCCTGCCTCTGTGTTTGAGCAGAAATATTGAACTTCAGACCATTATTATTATAAAATAAAGGAGATTATTTTTTAAACATTTGATGGCAGCCTTTTCCTTTTGCCTTGGGAATCAAGTTCAAAATTACGTATTGCATGAGTATTAAAACACATATCTTTCTTTGAAAGAAAATGGAGAAAACAATAAATGTAAAAAGGCGTCGACACTATTGTACTTGGTTTATATGTGCATTTGAATATGTGTCTGCATCTTTTTGTCAGAAAATTTAAATGAGGTTATTTCTGTCTGGCCAGAATCATCTCTATAATACGGAACCAATAATTGGTAGCAAATCGCCCAGAATAAAGCTATGAATATTCCTACCCCAGGGCTTAAAATCATTCGAGAAGAGGAATAGTTCCATTGTGAAGAGCAAGGAACACATCCTGTCATATTATGAGAGAGCATCCCTGAACTCTCTAGCCCAGCTTCAAAGGTACCAAGTGAATGCTCGGTCTCTTGGAAGCCTCTGTCCCTGGATACCAGTTCTGCTGACACAGTTCTGATGACACCCATTGTGACTGATAATTTTTCATTTATTTTCATATTTCAAGTTATTTCTTTATTGTGAGTTATAAGCCACAAAAGAAACTTGCAAAAATATAACTGTGTATAGCTCAATAAACAGCCACAAACTGAATGCTCGTGTAATTGCCACCCCAATCGAGATCTTGAACATGACCGCCACAGCCCATGGCCCGCTTTTTTACAGCATATAAGTACATATGTATATACACATATGCCTGTGCAGGGAGTGGTAGTCATACAGTGTTAGTATCACGTGTTCACCACAATCATGCTTGGCACATTGACTATGCATGTCCAGGAAGGGAGAATCTTCTGAGCATATCACGTAACGGCATTGAACATAAAGTGTATGGTAATCTCAATAGACTTAATTAATGGCAAGGTTTTCAGATTTTGGGGGTGAGCCTATGGTTTTATTTGACCTTACTTTTGAACTTTGGGCAATTGGGATCATATACTATATATTCCTCTGTGTCTAGCTTCTTTCCCTTAACATCATACTTGTAAGATTGATACATCTTTGTAACTGTAGTTAGTGTTCATTACTCGATAGTATTCCAATAGAATAGTATTTCTATTCTGCTCACTTTCAGCCATCAGTTTACAGTTTAGTGGAATATCATTGTACATTTAATTTGTATTTCCTTGATTATTGATATGTTTTAGTGCATATTCATATTCTGGTAGTCATATAGATATTCATTTAAGAAGCTTTTAAAAATTTTTTAAGCCATTTTCTATAGATTGTCTTTTTGTTACTGATTTGTACAGTGCTTTATGTATTCTAGATGTGATTCCTTTCTTGGTTATGTATTATGAAAATATATTTTCTACTCTAGGGCTTACTCTTTTACTCATTTATTGTGCCTCATGTCAAATATTAATTCTTAATTTAAATGTTGTCACATTGAGCCATTTTTCATTATGCTTAATTCTTTTTTTGTCCTGCTTATTACATGAAATTATCATGTATAGTCATCTCTGTTTACCTCTAAAATGTTTCTGATTTCATAATTCTTTTGCCTTTCACATCTCTTCCAAAAATCTACCTGAAGTTGATGTTTTGAGTTGGGGACAGTGTCGTGATTTTCCAAACTGGTTCAACAAAATGTATGAAAAGTACCACTTTCTTCATTGTTCTACAATGCTTGTTTTGCCATAGATAAGGGCTGCTAGATGCTTGGCTCTGTTTCTAGACTGTAGTGCATTCCCTTTAACTGTTTGTCTGTATCATACCATCTTACACAATGTCCCTCTATAACACACCTTGAGAACTGGCAGAGAACTCTCCTTCACTAAGGGAGTGCTCACTGCTCTTTATATTTGCCTAAGATATGATTTACATGCCATAAAATTCATTGTTTTGGATGTTAAAAATCAGTGGTTTTTGCTACATTTAGAATTCAAGCAATCATCACAACTAATTCCAGAATGTTTCTAACACATTAAATGGAAACCCTCTGTATGCCATATGTATCAGCAGCCAATTCTAATTTCTTCATCTATCCTCTCCCTGGTAGCTTCTTACCTACTCTCTGTCTGTATGCATTTGCCTACTCTGGACTTTTCATATACATTGAGTTATATAATATATGGCCTTTTATGTCTCACCTATTTCATTTAACATGTTTTTAAGACCCATTCATATTGTAACATTTAAAAACACATCATTCTTTGATAGCTGAATAATATTCCACTGAATGGACGTACCACATCTTGTCTATCCATTGATTAGCAGAAGGACATTTGGATGTTTTTCATTTATTACTATTACAAATAATGCCGCTAGAAACATTCCTGGATGAGTTTTCTGTGTAAACAGATGTTCTCTTGGGCATATACTTAGGAGTGGAATTTCTGGGCCATATGGTAATTCTATGTTTAACTTTTGAGGAACTGCCCAACTGTTTGCCACAGCAAATGCACCATTTTACATTCTGCCTGGCAATGCATGAGAGTTACACTCTCTCCACATGCTTGCCAGCACATATTTTTATATCTTAAAAAAATTATAGCCATCCAGTGGGTGTGATAGATCTCACTATAGTTTTGATTTGTGTTTCCCTAACGACTAAAGGTGTTGAACGTTTCATGTGGTTATTGGCCATTTTTACATCTTCTTTGGAGGGATATGTTTTCGAATCCTCTGTCCAACTTTTAATTGGGTTTTCTTTTTATTGTGAATTTTAAGTGTTCTTTTTATGTTCTAGATATCAATTTATTACATTTATGATTTGCAAATATTATCTCTCATTCTGTGAGTTGCTTTCCATTCTGTTATAATCTTTATCTCATTAATGTAGTAGAATTTTCTATGTAGAAATTTACACCTTTCAATGCATGCATTCTTTTTAAGTAATTAAACATAATGTTTTAATTTTATGCTTATCATTGTGTATAGAAATGCATTTGGTTTTCTATTAATCATACATTGAGCAACCTTGATAAAATATTATATCAAAATTAATAATTCACCTGGTATATTCTTTTCAATTTGCTATCTACATTCTCATACTATATGCAATAATGATAGTGTTATATGTTCTACTCAAACCATTGAAATTTATATTTTAAATGTCTGCATAGATGCATATATGCATGCACATGCGATATTATGAAAGAGTTCACTGAATTCTCTGGCATGCTTGTATACATTTTGCATCATTGCACCCACCAGCACCATCAGTGCAATGTTGAATAGGTTGGTGATTCTGGGAATGCTTGCCTTGACCTCAAAAGTAAGCATTACTATTAAGTGTGATGTATGTTATAGGTGTCTGGTAGATTTTTTTTTTTAAATCACACTTCTATCTCTATTTGCTGAGAGTGTTCATTATAAAAGTTTTTTATTGTTTACGACATTACTTAAATAGTTACCTGACTTTGTCTTTTTCTTTCTCTTGTCAGTTTTGTTAGTTGTATTTTTCTAGACATGTATCTTATTCAGAATTTCAGTTTTTTAAAAATATAATTTCTAACATTTTCTCAATATCTTTTTAAGGTCTTCAGAGTTTGTAGAGGTTTAATTAGCATTAGTTATTTTTGACTCCTTGCTATTTTTACTTGGTAGGTTGTATCACTATCTATCACTTACATCAGTTTATTTAAAAAACTAATTGCAGCTTTTTGATCCTCTTAATGCATACAGCACAATATAGGATATAATTTACATTACCTTTTAATATCTATTATTTCTTCTTTTCTTTTTTATTTAGAATAAATATGCTGCTTTCTCCCTAACTTTTTGAGACAGATGCTTATATTGTTTTCCTGCTTTTTTGTCTTCTTTATAGGTGCGTTTAAAGTACAGGCTTCATTTCTAATAGAATTCAAATTTATATTCATTTCTAAATATTTTCAAGTTGAATTTTTTTAACTTGAGCTATTCCAAAAGGGGATATTTGTATGCTTTTAATTTCCTGACATCTGGAAATGTCTAGCTCAATTAACTTGCACACAAAAGCACAAACTCTGTATCATGTCAATCCTCTAGATGCATGGCAACTTGCTTTATGATTCATCATCTGGTCAATTTGTATAAATTTTCTAATGCACCTGAAAAACACATATATTCAGCAATCGTGTGCATTGCTCTAAATGCTTAAATTATCTTAGTTGTGTTGATCTTGGTGTTCACACAATATGGAAAGATGCATGCTGTAATATCCCACAATGATTTTGGGGATTTTTTCCCCCTTTAGCTCCATCACTTTTCTCATTTATGTGATAAGGAATGTTAAGAAATACATATGGATTTGAAGTTCCTATGTCTTTTTTGTCAATAGAAACTACCATCTCATGAAGTAGTCCCATTTTACTTCTAATGCTATTTTTGTTTCTAAGTTACTTTTGTTTGAAATTGATGGAACTGTATCAGTATATTCATTGATTTTTCTTAATACAAGAACACATCATCGTAATAGGAAGAAATACCTATTTAAGTAAATACCGCAACTGTGAACTTGTTAGCGGAAGCGACCTGCTCTTCCAAGGAAAGTCAAGGAACGCTTTGACTGCGGAGAATACATATTCCAAACAGAGAAAATAGCACATGTAACAAAGTAGAGGGCAATGCGTTCTGTGTGGCTGGGGTCTGAGGTTTATGGCAGAAACAGAGATGACCAACATTTGAAAACAGAATTTGAGACAAGCTTTGAAAGGCTTGATAATGGTCAGACTTTGGCAGTCAGCTAGCAATTTGAAAATAAGGCAGAGAAGATTTTGGACAACTGGGTGGTAATGTCTTAGTTAAAATGAAGCAATTTGAGAAGGTGGTAGAGGGGGGAAAAAAGTAACATTTTAAACGTCTTGGGTTTGAGAATCTTACGGATTTTCTAGGTAAGTAGTTCTAAAAACCAACCGGACACATAGATCTGGAGATCGGGGGAAAGTTACAAATTGAAAATACAGATTTGAGACTTATCAATGTTTTAGTGAAAGAAGCAGCATGGGAGAAAAGAAGGACACAAAATTAATGACCAATGATGGATCCTTAGGGAATCGGTGATATTTCAGAAATACACAGCAAACAGGTAATTTAAAAATGGACTGGATCCAGCCTGGGAACCATAGCGAGGCCCTGTCTCTACAATAAATATTGCTGTAGCCCCAGTTACTCAGGAGGCTGAGGTAGGAGGATTGCTAGAGCCCAGGAGGTCGAGGCTGCAGTAAGCTGTGATCATGCCATTGGCCTCCAGCCTGGGTAACAGAATAAGACCCTGTCTTAAAAAAATGAGAAACTTAAGTAAGATACACACACACACACACACACACACACACACACACGAACAAAGACACCAGCCACGCAGAATATATTGCCATCCATTTTGTTGCATATGCTATTTTCTCTGTTTGGAACATTTATTCACTGTAGTCAAAGCGTTCTTTGACTTTCCCTGGAAGAGCTGGTCACTTCCACGAATGAGTCGACAGCTGCAGTACTTACTTAAACATGTATTTCTTCCTAATAAAATTATTTGCTCTTGTATTAATATATATATATTAACATATCACGACGACTAAGAGTAAGAGAGTGTCGGCCATGCAGAATGTCCTTCAGGGTGTGTTCCAGGATGATGAACTAGAAATGTGACCTTCGTCATTGCCTTTCGTAAAGGACATTTAAGCAGAATGCTGAAATTAGAAGCTTAATGCTTTGAGTGATAAATGGTAGCTTAAAAGAAATATGATTAACAGATTGCATTATTTTCTTTTTTGAATTCTGATATTAAAAAAAGGTGGAGAAAAGAGCAGAAACAAGATTTGAAGGTGGAGATGGGGTTATGAAAAGACAGTTCCTGTTTAGGTGCATGTTATGTTGACATTTTGAAGTCCAGAGAGCTGCACCCATATTCTTTTTCAGCCTAAAAAACCTAGCAGACTTATAAGGATGTGGTATCTGTTTTTCCTTTTTCTTCTCAGATAAACATGCAACACGAAGTCTTTGCACTGAGGTCCTTGGGTTTCCAATTGGACATTTTACTCCTAAGTATCAACACTTTTCACTCCAACTAGTTTCTTTCAATAATGGTATACACTTCAAAACAATGTTCACTGGTATCTGTGAGATTATATTCAAATACTTTTGCTAAAATGTCACTTTTCCTTTTGTTGTTATACATACTCATTATATTGGAATACAGAGAGCTGAAATCAAGTCTATTGTTACCATCTTCCTTTAGTTTTTTTTTTCCCTGATAATTACTGGGCATGATTGTACTTCTGTCTATGTCATACCAATTACTCTAAATGATGTCCATTTTTATACTTGCATTTAAATAATTTATCTTGTCCTTTCAGTTAAGCTTTTTGGGAAGCTCTGTTCCCAAATATCCTTGCCTTGTCTCTCCATTACCCCTGCAAAAGCTCGTGACTAATAGACTCTCAGAGGGTGTTTGTAAAGTTGATAAATAAGTATGGATAACAAGGTGAATGTATTAATAAACAACACAATCTTATGCAAATTGGAAGTCACCTGCCAACACATATCCTTCAGATTACAGGCACGTTATGAGTCTAAGGGCACTGGAGCCAAAACGTCAGAGTCTGTGCTCTGACGTTACTGCTTTTTAGTTTTATTAATTTAGATAATTTGCCTACCTTCGGTTTCCTCATTTATAAACAGGATATCTTAAGACCTAGCTCAGGATGGTTATAAGGATCAAGTAAATTCTCCCTATGAAGATGTCTAGGACAGTGCTTGTGTCCAAGACTTAGCTAAGGATGATTATAAGGATTAAGTAAATTCTTCCTATGAAGATACCCAGGACAGTGCTTGTGTCCAAGACCTAGCTCAGAATGGTTATAAGGATCAAGTAAATTCTCCCTATGAAGATACCTAGGACAGTGCTTGTGTCCAAGTGAGGACTCAAGATTAGATAAGCCTGAACTGAAGATGCCATCTGGCCTCTCCAACAGCCCATTTCTATGGTACCATCAACCACAACTACCCCCTGATGCCATCCGTTTAGCCAGCTGCATCCTGTCCCGTCTTCTTCCTCTTCCAAAAGCATTAACTTTAACTGGAAGAAGAGATGAGAACACCGCATTGCTACCTCACATCTCAAGCTTACTGCTTTGTACCCCATACTTTGGTCACTAAATATATGAACAAGGATTCTTCTGAATGGACACATTGCCTTTCCAAAAACTAAGAGTGGGTCTAAAAGTTTTTACTGGCGCTCAATTATGTCTTAAATGTCTATCCAAGGAGGCAATACACAGGTTAATTGATCAGAAAAATCTGTATACTGTAGCCTCTCTATTCTTCACAGTAATAGTGACATTAATTAACCCACAACCTTCTATATTCTTTTTTTTTTAAGTGAGAAAGCAAGATTTATTGAGAGGATGGAAAAGCTCCCACAGTGGGAGGGGACCCGAAGGGGTTGCCCTCTGTATTCTAGTAGGTTTGTGTTCTACATAATTTGGCTGAGTGGGCCACATCTTGATAAAGTCATGCTATTTTAAATACATATTTAAATTGTGTAATTTTACATGCTTATGTAAAAGATGCCTTAAACCAACGTTCATCAAACTTATTTTAACCACGGGTTCTTTTTTCACATAACACATGTGATCCTGTGACTCAAAGGGGCTCACTTTGTAAGTGAATGTGATTGGCTAGAATAATAAATATGCTTAAAAAATTAACTGGGTGCGGTGGCGCCCACCTGTACTCTCATCTACTTGGGAGTCTGAGGTGGAAGGGTCATTTCAACCTAGGAGGTCAAGGATGCAGTGAGCAGTGATCATGCCACTGCAATCCAGCTTGGGCAACAGAATGACACCTAACTCAAAAAATAAAATGAAAATAAACATGGCTGGATATAAGAATAATTGACTCTAACATATTTTAATGTGCTTATAGTTTTTCCACCAGAAAAACTGTACATTCACACATTGATTCAACAAGCAATTATAAATCAGAAGCTTTATTAGGTGACGGAAAAACAAATATCACTAAGACCCAATCTGCTTTTAGGAGGTACATATTTACCAGCAAACACTGAAGTAAACAAATCATTACCAGGCATGGAAAATGCTATAGTAAGAGTTTGTACAAAGAGCTATGAACTGATTTCATGCCAAGCAGACAACTTCTCTCCAACACGAGTACCATAGATAAAATTCTCCAAACTGTCTCTCCTCTGCCTCTCAGGGCTCATATGACTCCTGTTTGTCTACTACTTTTGCTCAGAGGGCCAATGACAGCAGCATCACAATTTTTCCTCTTGGCCCTGGTCAATCCTAAAGACTGAGTAACTGGGGAGAAAGACACAGAAGGGTTTTCCATGGGTAGATGCCCTCAAATTCACATGGATCCCAGCACTTAATTTTTTTTTTATTTGTATAAATGTGTGAGGCACGAATGTAATTTTGCTACATGAAGAGACCGCTTGGTGGTGAAGTTAGGACTTTTGCTTTTAGGGGACCCATCATCTGAATGGCGTACATGACATCCCGTGGACTTCTTTAAAAGGCAGTTTCTGTTTCCTGTTGGAAAGTCACATTCCTTTTACTACTGCTTATCCACGCCTCGAATCCAGGATGGAGCCCTTGGAAGACACTAAATAAGTGTTTGTGGAATCAATCAATCATCAGTTTGTGGCGCTGATGCCTCAGGTTGGTACCTGCGATGTCTACCGATGAATGTATTTCCCTAAATTCCAACTTCAACCACAGAACCATGAGGAGGCCAGGCTCCTGGACAGGTAATGAAGAACGGTGACCTCTCTGAACAAATCTCTAGAGTTAACAACTACGAAAACTCTCTTACCTTCATTCTAACCCAGAATAATTGGTAGAACCAGTTAGAATCTCATAACAAGATCCTTTTTCCACAGCCCTGGGACAAAAAGCAAGCCCCCGATGTTAATAATCTTGCAAATAAACCAATCCTTGGTGATTTATTCTCTGCCAGAGCACCAGGCCCCAAGTCCCATTTTCCTGGAACCCAAATCTCAGATTCTGTCCCTTTTACTTAAACTTACCTTACCTCCAGCGTCCCAGTTTCATTGCTGTAAGCGACTCTAGTGATCTGTGCTTCTCACCTGCCTCTGCCCAGTATTGAGTTCCATTTAGCAAAGATGTCATAATAACTGCCTTAAGAATTACATTTCACACCAAAGTTTCAGTACGGGATTCCATCTGCTGCTACTTTCTATCCTTCTGCTCTCTGGCTTATCAGCTCTTGCATGTCTGACATTTTACCTTGAGATCCAGGTTTCATGTGGACTTCCACTGCAACCAAGCCCTCTCATCATCTGCTGTGAAACAGTGCTAGGTGAACAAAAACATGAAAAAACCTGTTTGTGTGTTCATCCGTTTTACATATTTAGTTGAGAAGACCTTTTCGAGGGCACATATCCATTTTTCCCCCTCTGTGTTTTCTTGAGAATTGATTTTTTAAAAAATGTCTATGGAATAAAGTGCAAATGCTGGTGTCTGGAACTAGGTACATGAAAAACAAACCAATATTAAAGCTCTTGGTATGCACAGCTAGTCCTTGTAGATAGTGTACGTGAAATTATTCCTAAACCCCTAAGCGAGATACAAACACTTTCCATTTAGTTGGTGTTCATGACAACTCAGATAGCAGATGAGGAAGCATAGATGTTGTTTCAAAGAACACTTGGTATTTGCGACGTTAACCTACTTGACGTATTCCTGAAGAAATAATTTTTTAGTTCCTGTTTTTCACAAGAGGTAGCATGGTAAACAGAAGCAGTTATATTTGCTGTGTTTTTCTCTTGTTCATGGTAGATTTAAAAAAATAATGTTGAATGATTTCAGACAAATCCTGAGGCAGGAAAAAAATGGATTTTGTTTTCTTCTTATCCTTCATTTGGCCATGCCTGAGTCCTGGAATTAGATTTTTTGGATAGTAACAAGCTGAAAGGAAGAAAATGTGATCATGTTTCCTAGGCTTCAAATGGCTGTAATGACTCTTTTTAGAAATCAAATGAGAAAGTAGTTTGGGAACCAGATTTTTTTGATAACTGTATCCAATCAAATCATTAGGGGCATTTTTGTGTCTTTGTTATCTGACACTTACGTGAGGCTCACTATGTGCCAGGGCTTGTTTTATTATGAACGCTAACTCAGTCCATACTCCTAACCACCTTGGGAAGTACATACTCTATTAGGATTGCCATTTCCATTTCACAGATAGGATTGAGAACAAAGCAAGGAGTTGCTGAACAATCTGTTTTTGGACACACAGCTAGTTAGGGACCGAGCCAGGATTTGAAAACCAGAAGTCTATCTCCCTAGTCTGCGTCCTAAACATTGTGCGACACTGTCTCCTCATGCAGTCTAACCAAAAGCCACAAATGAAGTATTGCATTATATGCCAAATATGGAAATAAGTCGCAAAGAAAGAAAGCTTCCACAACCTGTCCTCTATGGAACATACAAGGAATCCCCTTGTAAAATAGCCAGTGCATGTATGGAAGATCAATTTTTAGATCTTTTAGGAATTGCCACACTGTTTTCCACAGAGGTTGTACTAGTTTACACTCCCACCAACAGTGTAAAAGTGTACCTTTTTACCTGCATCCTCTCCAGCATCTGTTGCTTTTTGAGTTATTGATGATGGCCATCCTGACTGAAGTTAGGTGGTATCTCAGGGTGGTTTTAATTTGCATTTCTTTAATGATTAGTGAGGCTGAGCATTTTTCATGTGTCTGTGGACTGCTCATATGCCTTCTTTTGAGAAGTGTTTATTCATATCTTTTGCCCACTTTTTAATGGGGCTGTTTTTTTTCTTTTTTCTTTTTCCCTCCTTTCAGCATGTTTGTTGGACCATTATTCACAGTAGCAAAAGTATGTAAGCAATCATGCTGTCTGTCAAAACAGGTCTGGATAAAAAAATGTGGTACACACACAAAATGGAATATTATGCAGTCATAAAGGACAAACACATGGACTTTGCAGCAACTTGGATGAATTTAGAGTCTGTCATACTCAGTGATCTATCACAGAAACACATAACAGAGTACCACATGTTCTCACTCATAAGCAGACCCTGAACATTGACCATAATACTATAAGAAAGGGATTGGCAGTAGCAGGATACTACCGGAGTGGGGGTGGGGATACAATATCAATAAGAATACCTGATCTCAAACCAGGCCAAGTGGGGACCAAAGGGAAGCCCAAACTTTACCTGTACGATGACCACTTGTATATCTGATCCTGAATTGTACCCCACATCTTTAAAATAAAAAATAATAAAATAAAAATAAAATAAAAATAAGTAAAAATAAAAAAAGTTGCTATTTCTGTAGGTCAAGACTTTTTTTTTTTTTTTTTTTTTTGAGTAGGAGTCTTACTCTCTTGCTCAGACAGGAGTACAGTGGCACGCTCCTGGCCACCGCAGCCTCAACCTGCTGGGCTCCCGCGATCCTTCTGCCTCAGCCTTCCAAGTAACTGGAACTATAGGCATGCGCTACCACACCCAGCTAATCTTTGATTTATTGTAGAAACAAGGTCTCGCCAAGTTGCCCAGGCTGGTCTTGAACCCGCGGGCTCAGGCAATCCACTCGCCTCGGCCTCCCAAAGTGCTGGGATTACAGGTTAAGCCACTGAGCCCGGCCTGTAGGTCAAGTCTTAATCTTCATACCATCAAATACTGGCAATTTCATAAGGTTAAACTTAACATATTGCAAGAAGTGTAAGACTGTGGGGATGATAATGAGCCAAAATACTGATTAATTGGATTGTTTCTTTCCTCTGTCTTCTCTCATTTTCAGATGAAAAACCAAATCCCAAAATGGTAAACTCACTTGCATGAGGTCATAGGAGTCAAATAGTGGCATAAGTAACACTAGAATCTAGATTTCCTGACCCTTTCTACTTGCCTAGAAAATTAAAAATCTCAGTAAATAAATATTTTGGGGTCAGAAATAATAAAGGGATAATCCTAGAATTTTAGAGTTGAACATTCAACTATTTTCTTCAAATCAGCCACTTATCTCAAGTAGTAGTGATACTCAATATTCTGACCTAATCTTCATTTACATACTGGAAATATTTCTAGGGATAAACTTATAATGCAAACAGCAAGAGGGTTTATCAAAAACTACAGTTGCAGGGAAGTGCTGCTAATTAAGTGTTCAAGATTCTGAGTTTTGATTCAAGTAATTTGCTTGAATTCTGCTTTACGGATAATTGGTACCATATCCTAAAACTCTCAGATGAAACATAATATTTGAATGTAAAGACTAATTATTAAATATCAATATGTATTACTTACAAGGCCACTAGTCACTAGCAGACTTCACCAGAAGTATAACTAGATGAGGACAGGGACTGTGACCATTTTGTACACCATTATTTACTTCATATTCAGCAGTACTTGGCTAATTTAAAATTTTAAAATAGCTAGGTATGGTGGCTCACAAATGTAATCTTAGTACTTTGGGAGGCCAAAATAGGAGGACTGCTTGAGCCCAGAAGTTTGAGACTAGCTTGGGCAACATAGTGAGACCTCACCTTACAAAGAAAAAAAAAATTAGCCAAGCATGGTGGTGCAAGCCTGTAGTTCCACTTACTGGAAGGCTGAGGCAGAAGCTGTGGTAAGCTGTGGTGGTGCCACTGCTCTCCAGCCTGGGCAACAAAGTAAGACTGCAACTCAAAAAATAAAAATAAAATGTTTGCTAAATGAACAAATGGACTATCGTAGAACACTAAATTTCCACCTGAAAAGATATTACTCATTAAAAATGCTAAAAGTATCAAGGCAAGGTGGCTCATGCCTGCAATCCCAGCACTTTGGGAGGGCAGTGCAGGAGGATTGCGTGAGTCCTGAAGCTTGAGATCAGCCTAGGCAACATAGCAAGATCTCATATCTATAAAAAATAAGAAAATAAGTCAGTTGTGGTGGTGCGTCTGCAGTCCTAGCTACTTGGGAGGCTGACTCAAAAAAAAAAAAAATGCTGAAAGTAGTGCTGGCAGTGATGGAATGGCACATTAGGACATTTAGAAACCTTTCTCGTTATATTTGCAATATATTTTCTTTTTATTATCTATTTTGTGACACGGATGTCAGAGTTTAAATTTACCTGTCTCCCAACAGTAGAGTAAGTCCACTCTAACCTGTGTCCTAGATAAATTATACTGCCACTATCACATTAAAGATACCATCTCAAAAGGTTCATTACAAATTTGTATTCCTATACAATTTTGTTTGAAATGTTTGCAGGCGTTTTGCTACTTGATAGCTCCACCTCTTCCTCTTGCTCCCACATTGTGAACTTTTAAAAAGCAGGCATCACCTTTACTAATCTTTTTTTTTCACCTTTACTAATCTTATTGTCTTTAATATTCAAACATAATTTAATTCGAGAATGTTTGCTGAAAGAATACAATTTTCACCTTTTTAAGTACTGTACCTCCCAGTGACTAGTAAGAGAAACACTGCCACCTCCTGGGTGAAATACATTGTGCCTCCTTTAGCAAATACTGGCAACTATAGAATTTGTAGTAGGTAGATTCTTTTTCTTTTTCTTTTTTTTTTGAGTTGGAGTCTCACTCTGTCGCCCAGACTGGAGTGCAGTGGCTGCTCCCGGCCACCGCCGCCTCGACCTGCTGGGCTCCGGCGATCCTTCCGCCTCAGCCTTCCAAGTAGCTGGAGCTACAGGCACACGCTACCACGCCCGGCTAATTTTTATTTTATTTTATTTATTGTAGAGATGAGGTCTCGCCAAGTTGCTCATGCAGGTCTCGAACCCGTGGGCTCAGGCAATCCACTCACCTCGGCCTCCCAAGGCGCGGGATTACAGGCTGAGCCATCGAGCCTGGCTTAACCAGCATATTTTTTTTTTTTGAGTTGGAATCTCACTGTCGCCCAGACTGGAGTGCAGTGGCTGCTCCTGGCCACCGCAGCCTCGACCTGCTGGACTCCGGCGATCCTTCCGCCTCAGCCTTCCGAGTAGCTGGAACTACAGGCGCGTGCTACTACGCCCGGCTAATTTTCTGATTTATTATAGAGATGAGGTCTTGCCAAGTTGCCCAGGCGGGTCTTGAACCCGTGGGCTCAGGCAATCCACTCACCTCAGCCTCCCAAAGCGCGGGATGACAGGCTGAGCCACCGAGCCCGGCTCAAACTCTTAAACATATAAAAAGATACTCAAGTT
>CAUYQG010155611.1:0-14283 GCA_963574415.1 Tarsius wallacei
CTGCAGGAGCTTCTCTGGCCTTGGGCAACCTTGCTCTGGGATTTCTACTGCAACACACACTCTCAGCGGGACACGATGTCACATTACCTTCCTGTGTGGCTGGAAGACTTCAAAACCATCTGATGGCACTGTCTCATCTTACAGACAAGGAAACAAAGCCTACATGTGTGAAATTCGTTTCCTTGCAGTCCTCCTGGCGGACAGACCCCGAGCCAGGGACAGACCCCAAGCCAGAGCTTGAGCCCAGCCCATGTCTCTGTTCCTCCTCTCCTGCCTGAGGCTGGGATGCCCATACTGAAATCTAAGATGCCACCTATTTTTGCCAGCACTTTCTCAATTGGGAAAATGACCAGGGTTTAAATGCTAGATTTATTTTTATGTGGATCGCTGTGCATACTGGACTATAGGGCACCATGTTAACATAATTAAAGAAACCATTGATGGAAAAACACGTCACTATTTTATGTTGCATTAAGAAGGGGACCGGGGGAGGTGCCAAAGAGCTTGTGACAAACCCTCAACGGCCAAGGCCATTTGAATTTGAGATGCTGAAGTGCGAGAAAAAAGTGCATCTTGGAATCGGTGACATGCGGCATTTTGATTTTATTCCCCACGAGAATTCTAGAGTTCCAAAGCCAACCCTCAGTACCAGGTCTTCTCAGGGATACTTTCCCTTGCTAGACCACAGACTCTTTCAAGTGTCCTTCTTTCCCAAGTATTTGAGTCTTCCTTTGTTACCCACACACAGCAGGGCGTTGATGGGCCCTTGTACAACATTTGCACACTGTGAGAAAATGGCTCGTGTTGGTGAATGACAAGCTAAACTGGCACTGTCACGTGTTCAATGTGTTTCCATGAAGAGCGAACGGTTTCCCCTCCTCCTCTGTGCAACAGCTTTCCCAGAACTCTGGGAAAATTGATTGAAAGAAGATTGGTGACCTCCCCGCCCTTCATGTAAGGCGCCGCCGAATGTGGCAGTTTCTTGTTGTGACAGGAAACTTGCGCCACTTGGGTGTCCTTTTGAGAAACTGAAGTTTGCAGAGGGTCAAACTTCCCCTATCCAAACGGGTTCAGGAAATTCTCTTCACACTCAGAACATTCTGTTTTTAAGTATATTATTTATTGTTGGCAGTTTCTCAGGGATCTCACTTTTCTCTCTGTTGGTCATGGAATTGGCATAAAAGTGTTTTCAGAATGTTTTACTGCTCGTTCCATTTGATGTAAAAGTAAAATACAGGCTCTTGATTTGGGGGAAAAAAGTGAGCAAAAAGACATGAATAGACACTTCTCTAAAGAAGACATATGGACAGTCAACAGATACCTGAAAAATGCTCAGTCTCAGTAATCATCAAAGAAATACAAATAGAAACCACATTGAGATAAAACCTAACTCTAGTAGGAATGGCCATCATTAATAAACCAAAATAACAACAGATGCTGGCGAGGATGTGAAGAGAAAATGCTTCCACACTGTTGGTGGGAATGTAAACTATTACAACTTTTATGGAACCCAGCGTGGCGATTTTTAAAAGATCTGGGAATATACCCAGTGGTACTCAAATCATTCTACAAAAAAGATACCTGTGCATGCATGCTTCTAGCTGAACTATTCACAATAGCAAAAACATGAATTCAACCCTACTGTCCACTGATAGGAGATAACTTTCAACAGATATGTTAAGTGACAAAACAAGTTTTAGAGTGCTCATAAAATTCACCACCATACGTGTTATTTTTAAAAAGGAAGAAAGAAGGAAAAGTTCAGCAGAAAGTTTTAGTTTGCATATGTAAAAAAATAACTCTGGAAGTATTCTCAGGAAGTTGCTCACCTTGGTTGCCTGTAGGGGACAGGACCAGCAGACAAGGAAAGGGCAATGCCCTCGTACAGGTGACCCCTGACTTGTGATGGTTCAATTTACAGTTTTTGACTTTAAGTTGGTGCCAAAGCGATGCACGTTCAGTATCTTCCTCGATTTATGATGGCATTGTGCACGGATAATCCTATCGTTAATACAAAAAATTGTGAATAGAAACACACTTTCAATGTATAATAATTTCAATTTACAGAGGCTTATCTGGACATATTTCCATTATAGTTGAGGAGAACCTGTATAACATTTTATGTAAATGTTAATAAAATATATTTTTAAGCTGAAAAAGGAGGAAGAGAAGATAGACATCATTTGTGTTCTAATAACATACACGATGCTGCCACTCTTTTCTCCTCATTCTATAATCTGTGGGTGGGTTTCTTATGTCCTCTCCTTGCCAGGTGATTTCACCACTGATTAGTTCTGGGGGTTTTTTCTTTCGTTTTTTAAATTTATTTTTTATTTTAGATTCGAGGGGTAAACGTGCATATTCATTATATGAACATAATGTGTAGTAGTGGGTATCAGGTGGTGAACATCATGCCCCATAGGTAGTTTCCGAACACTCCTTCCCCCTCCCCTCTTACTGGTGTCTCTAATGTCTATATTCTCACCTTTGTGACTGTCTAACTCCCACATATGAGTGAGAAGATGCAGTGTTTGTTGTTTTGTTTCTGGGTCAGTTTTTTTAGGATGATGATTCCCAGCTCTGTCCATATTGCTGCAAAGGACATAATTATTCCATGATGTATATCTACCACATTTTCATTACCCACTGATTGCTTGGTGGCCATTTAGGTTGAGTCCACCTCTTTGCATCGTGAACTGTGCTGTGATGAGCACATGGGTGTGTGTTATATAACGACCTCTGTTCCTTAGGGTCTAATAGTGGGATGGCTAGATCAAATGGTAGACCTACATTTAGTTCTCTGAGTAATTTCCATGCCGCTGTCCATATAGGTTATACTGATCATCATTCCTATCAACAGTGTGTACATTTCACTTTTCTCTGCATCACCCAGCTACGCATTGTGGTTTCAGTTAGCAATGCCCTGATGATGAGTGATGTTGAGCTTTTTTTGTTTCATGTGCTTGTCTGCCATTTGTATATATTATTTGGAGAGATGTATGTTCATGCCATTTGCTCACTTCTCAAAAAATATTTTATTTTATTTTAAAGATGTGGGGTACAATTCAGGGTTAGGTCTACAAATGTTCATTATGCAGGTACCCTTGTTGATGAGGTGTGCCCCTTCCTCCCCTGGCAGTTTCCCTCAACTGCCAATCCCATCCTCCCCCTTCCCTAGTAGTTTCCCACTACTGCCAATCCCTTTCTTATAGCATTATGATAATTGTTCAAGGTCTGCTGATAAGTGAGAACATATGTTCTTGTTTCTGTGATAGATCGCCGACTATGATCGACTCTAAATCCATCCAAGTTGCTGTGAAGTCCATATGTTTGTTCTTCTTTATGGTCACATAATATTCCATTGTGTATATGTACCACATTTTTCTTATCCAGTCCAGCTTCAGTGGGCAGCATGGTTGGTTCCATGTTTCTGCTATTGTGAATAGAGTTGCAACAAACATGTGTGTGCAGGCATCTTTCTTGTAGAATGATTTGAGTTCTTCCGAGTATATTCCCAATAGGGGAATTGCTGGGTCATATGGAAGGTCAATTTCTAGTTCTTTCAGAAATCGCCACACTGTCTTCCAAAGAGGTTGCACTAGTTTGCTTTCCCACCAGCAGTGTAGAAGCGTTCCTTTTTCTCCACATCCTTGCCAACATCTGTTGTTGTTTGTTTTATCACTGATGGCCAATCTTACTGGGGTTAGGTGGTATCTCAATGTGGTTTTGAGTTGCATTTCTCTGTTGATGCGTGATGCTGAGCACTTTTTCATGTGTCTGTTGGCTACCCGTATATCTTCTTTTGAGAAGTGTCTATTCATGTCTTTTGCACATTTTGATGGACCTGTTTGTTTTTTTCCTTTCAGCGCATTTGAGTTTCTTGTAGATCCTAGATGTTAGGCCTTTATCAGATATACAGATGGAAAATATTTTTTCCCATTCTGTGGTCTGTCTCCCTGCTCTTTTGATGGTTTCTGTGGCATGATTTTCCCACTTTTTAATGGGGTTATTTGCTTTTTTCTTGCTAATTTGTTTGAGCTCTTTGTAGATTCTGGACACTAGTCCACAGTCAGATGTTTAGTTTGTGAATATCTTCTCCCATTTTGTAGGTTGCCTGTTTGCACTGGTGATTATTTCTTTTGCAGAAGACTTTTAGTTTAATTAAGTCCCACGTATTTATTTTTGTTTTAGTTGCATTTGCTTTCAGAGTTTTAACCAAAAATTCTTTGCCTAGGGCAATGTCTAGAAGAGTTTTTCTAGGTTTTCTTCTGGGATTTTTATGGTTTCATGTCTGACATTTAAGTCTTTAATACATCTTGAGTTAATTGTTGTATATAGGGAGAGAGAGAGATAGAGTTTTATGCTTCTGCATGTAACTATCCAATTACCCCAGCACCATTTGTTTAGTATGGTTTTTTTTTTTTTTCTAGTTATGTTTTTGTCTGCTTTGCCTAAGGTCAGTTGGTTGTAGGTATTTGGGTTTATTTCTGGATTCTCTATTTGTTCCATTAGTCCATGTGTCTGCTGTTGTACCAGTACCAGGCTGTTTTGGTTACCACAGCCTTGTAGTATAATTTGAAGGCAGGTAGTGTGATGCCTCCAGCTTTATTCTTTTTGCTTAGGATTACTTTGGCTATTCTGCCTCTTTTTTGGTTCCATATAAATTTTAGGATTGGTTTTTCTAATTCTGTGAAAAATGATGTTGGTAGTTTGATAGGGATTGCATTGAGTTTGTAGATTACTTTGGGTGCAAAGTTCATTTTAATAATACTGATTCTTCTAATCCATGAGCATGGGATATTTCTCCATTGGTTTGTGTCTTCTGCAATTTCTTTCATCAGAGTTTTGTACTTCTCCTTGTAGAGATTGTTCATGTTTTGGTTAAATATATTCCTAGTTATTTTTGCTGCTTTGCTTGCTCTATTGTGATTGGAATTGAGTTCTTGATTTGATTCTTAGTGTGGCTGCTATTGGTGTACAGCAGTGCTGCTGGTTTGTGCAGTTCATTTTGCATCCTGAATCTTTACTGAAATCATGTATTAAGTCCAGGAGTCTTCTGGAGGAGTCTTTTGGGGTCTGTAGGTATAAGATCATATCATCAGCATACCAAGATAGTTTTATTTCTTCTTTTCCCATTTGAATACCTTTTACTACTTGTTCTTTCCTGATTGCCCTGACTAGGACTTCTAGTACCATGAGGAATGGTAGTGTGAGAGTGGGCATCCTTGCCTTGCTCCAGGTCTGAAGGGGGATATGTTGAACTTTCCTCGACTCAGGATTACATTGGCTGTGGGTTTGTCATATATAGCTTTTATTATTTTGAGATATGTCGCCTCTATAGCTATTTTACTGAAGGTTTTAGTCATGAAGTGACACTAAATTTTATCAATGCTTTTCCCATGTCTGTTGAAATTATCATATGATTTTTGTTTTTAATTCTGTTTATGTAGTAGATCACATTTATTGACTTGGGGATATTGAACCACCCTTGCCTCCCTGAGATAAAACCTGCTTGATCATGCTGCTTGGATTTGTTTTTGTTTTTGAGTAGGAGTCTCACTCTGTCACCCAGGCTGGAGTGCAGTGGCATACTTATGACCACCACAGCCTTGACCTTCTGGACTTAGGTGATCCTTCTGCCTCAGCCTTCCAAGTAACTGGGACTACAGGCGTGCGCCACCAACCCAGCTAATATTTTGATTTATTGTAGAGATGAGGTCTCACCAAGTTGCCCAGGCCGGTCTCAAACCCGTGGGGTCAGGCAATCCTCTCGCCTCATTCTCCCAAAGTGCTGGGATTATAGGCGTGAGCCACCGCACCTGCCTGTATTTTTTTTAATATGTGCTGTTGAATTCGGTTTGCTAATATTTTGTTGAGGATTTTTGTGTATGTTCATAAGGGATATTGATCTGTAGTTTGGTTTGGGATTTTTGTGGTGTGTGTGTGTGTGTGTGTGTGTCTTTTCCCAGTTTTGGTATCAGAGTGATACTGGCCTTGTAAAATGAGTTCAGTAGGATTGTCTTCTCTCAAGCTCATGGAAAAACTTCAGTAAAATTGGTACCGGTTCTTCTTTGTAGATCCAGTAGAATTCAGTTGTGAGCCTATCTTGTTAGATCTATTTTCTGAGAACTTGACCCTCACTGCCTTGGGCATGCCTTCAAATGCCACCTGATCCCAGGAGGTGTCCACTGCTATGGGTGCCAGAGAGGAGGTCAGGACATGCAAGCCTCAGCACCGTAAATTGCAGTGCTGGCAGAGCATAGTGGCATCTGTAACAGAAAGCACAAGGGCCAGATACTCTTCTGAACTTAAAACAGTGCCAGTGCACAGAATCATGAAAAAGATTAATTTGTATGTATTAATTAAAGATTAATTTTAGGTATCAAAAAAGCCTCTGATAATAAATTCCAGAGTTTAGTAGGGGTTTCTCAGACTTAAGAAGAAATCAAGGGATCACTGAATCTAGCCCCAGCTTCTGGTTCAGCATGAACAAGTCATTCAGTTTTCTTTATGTACATCCACAAAGTCACTAAAAGAGAAAGCGTAGTGGTCTCAACAATGAATAAAGTAAAATAAAGTTCTCACTTAGTGGTTAAGGAAAACAAGCCGGGCTCGGTGGCTCAGCCTGTAATCCCACGCTTTGGGAGGCTGAGGTGAGTGAATTGCCTGAGCCCGCGGGTTCAAGACCTGCCTGGGCAACTTGGCAAGACCTCATCTCTACAATAAATCAAAAATCAGCCGGGCATGGTAGTGCACGCCTGTAATTCCGGCAACTCGGGAAGCTGAGGCGGAAGGATTGCCGGAGCCCAGCAGGTCGAGGCTGCAGTGGCAGGGAGCGTGCCACTGTACTCCAGTCTGGGCGACAGAGTGAGACTCCAACTCAAAAAAAAAAAAAGAAGAGAGAAAACAACAGCACCCAGGAGGTACTTACAGAGATCAGAGAATCGTTGGATAGAATGAATAAAAATCAAGAAATGCAAGGGCTAAAACTAAATGAAATTGCAACAGAACTGGACAAACTCAAGAAAGCATACTTAGAAATGACAGAAATAAAGAACTCTACCCAAGAAATAAATAACAAACTGACAAGTAAGGAAGCAGAATTGACCCAACAGAAGAAAGAATTTCAGAGCTGGAAGACCAAAATATGGAATTAATTGAATCTATTAAAAATATAGAAAAAGAACTTAAGAAAAAAAGAGGAAACTATCCAAGAGATGTGCAATTTTATCAAGAAACCAAATCTACTTCTGACTGGAATGCCTGAAATAGGAAAAGAAATGTAAAACTTCTTCAAACAAACATTCTGTGAGGTCATCCAAGAAAATTTCCTCATCTGGCCAGAGAGATGACTATACAAACACAAGAGATCCAGAGAACCCCTGCCAGACATCAAATGAGAAGACCAACCCCTAGACACACAGTAATTTGCCTACACAAAGTTGGTATGAAAGAGGAAATCCCAAGGGCAACAAGGGGAAAAGGTCAGACTACCTACCAGGGGAGACCAATCAGAATTGCTGCAGACTTATCTGCAGAAACACTAGAGGCCAGGAGGACTTAGACCCCAATTTTTAATGTTCTCAAAGATAAACAAATTCAACCAGGAATTTCCTACCCAACTAAGCTAAGCTTCATCAGTGATGGAGAAATAAAATCCTTCCTAGACATCCAGTCCCCAAGAGAATATGTTGCTTTGAGACCAGCTCTACAGGAGACACTTAAAAAGGTACTGTGCACAGAAGAAAAAAGCAAAAGAAAGACCAGATACTTCATAAGATCACAAACAAACACAGAAGAAGCAGAACACACAGCACAACCACAAAAATGAAAACACACACATATATGAACACAAAAGCAAAATGAAAATAAAACAACCTTATAAGAGCATTATGACAGGGACAAACTCTCACATTTCAATAACCAGCCCGAACATGAATGGACTAAATGCACCACTAAAAAGAAATAGAAGGGAAAGCTGGATGTAAAAAAATTTAAAAAAAACATGACACAGTAATTTGATGTCTCCAGGAAATACAACTCACAACAAAGAATGCCTACAGGTTCAAAGTTAGAGGATGGAAAACGAATTTTCAGGCAAACAGATCACAAAAGAAGGCAGGGGTCGCAGTCTTCATTCAGACAAAGCACCTTTAAGCTAATAAAAATGTAAAAGATGAGGAGGGACACTACATAATGAAAAAAGGTTCGTCTCATCAACAATCAATATCCATCCCAAACATATATGTACCCAACACAGAAGCACCAGCTTTCACAAAGCAGCTACTAAGAAAAAAGATGTTGTCTCTAAAAGTATCAAAGCTGGAGACTTAATACCCCACTAACAACCCCAGATAGAACACCAAGGCAAAAAATCAACTAAGAGATCCAGAATGTCAACTTGACACTTGGCCAAATGGATTTAGTATATACTTGTAGGACACTCCACCCAACAACCATGGAATATTCATTCTATTCATCACCACATGAAACATATTCCAAAATTGACCACATTCTCAGACACAGATTGAGCATAAACAAATTCCACAGGATTGAAATACTGCCATGCACTTTCTCAGACCACAGTGGAATAAAAATAAATATCAACACCAACAAAATTCTCCAAAACCACACAGAGACATTGACAATAAACATCATGATGCTGAACAACTCCTGAGTCAACACAGAAACTAAAACAGAAATTAAAGGATTCCTGGAAACAAATGAAAACAAAGAAACATCTTACCAAAAATTCTGGGATGCCATGAAAACAGAACTAAGAGGGGAATTTATAACTCTACTAGCACACATCAAGAAAATGGAAACATCACAAGTTAACAGCCCAACAAATCACCTAAGGGAGCTGGAAAAACAAGACCACCAAAACGCTAACTTCAACAGAAGAATCCAGATCACCAAAATAAAAGCCCAAATACAAGACTTAGAAAACAAAAATATAATAGAAAAAATCAACAAAGCAGAAAGCTGGTTCTTTGAAAGGATAAACAAGATTGATGGACCTGTAGCCAGATTGACCAAGAAAAAGAGAGGTAAAGCTTAAATAAGCACAAATCAGAAAAGCAAAAGATCAAGTCACAAACCCCGAAGAAATATAAGAGATTATCTGAGATTACTATGTACACTTGTATGGAAACAAACTAGAAAACCTAAATGAAATGGAGGACTTTCTGACATCATACAACCTCCCATGTTGAAACAAGAAACAGAGACCCTAAGAGACTGATAACAACCCAGGAAATTGTCTTCGTCATAAGAAAACTACCTACAAAAAAAAAAAAGTCCTGGACCAGATGACTTTCCAGTAGAATTCTACAAAACATACTAGGAAGAACTGTTACCAATCCTATTAAAAGTATTACAAGCAATAGAGAAAGAACTCTCCCCAAAATTATTTTATGAAGCTAACATCACGTTGATACCCAAACTGGGTAAAGATCCAACAAAGAAAGAGGTCTACAGGTCAATATCCTTGATGAACGTAGACACTAAAATTCTCAACAATATTCTAGCAAACCAGATCCAACAACATGTCTCAAAAGTCATCCACTATGACAAGTAGGCTTCATCACCAGGACACAGGGCCAGTTCAACATTTGCAAGACCATAAGCATAATGGAATACATCAATAGGTGTAAAAACAAGAACCACTTGATTATATCATTAGATGCAGAAAAAGCTTTCAATAAAACCCAACATCCCTTCTTGATAAAAGTCCCTGGACACTAAGGCATAGAGGGAACATACCTCTAAACAGTAGGAGTCATCTACAATAAACCCTCAGCCAGCATACTGCTAAACAAACAGAAATTGGAAGCATTTCCCCTGAAAACTGGAACAAGACACGGCTGCCCACTCTCATCCCTCCTGTTCAACATAGTGTTGGAAGTCCTAGCTAGAGCAATCAGACAAGAGAAGGAAATCAAAGGTATCCAAATAGGAAAAGAGGAAATTAAGTTATTCCTCTTTGCAGATGACATGATCCTATACCTTGAAAACCCAAGATAATTCGTCAACAACCTCCTTGCACTGATAAAGGACATTGGCAAAGTCTCAGGGTATAAAATAAACCTACAAAAGTCAGTCGCATTCCTGTCCATCAACAATAAACAGACAGAAATCCAAAAAAAAAGCATATTCACATTCACAATGGCCACAAAAAAAAAAATGAAAAACCTTAACATCTTCCTAACCAGAGAAGTGAAAGATCTTTACAATAAAAATTACAAAACACTGCTAAAAGAAATCCAAGAAGACACCAAAAAATGGAAAAATATTCCATGCTCATGGATTGGAAGAATTAACATTGTTAAGATGTCTATCCTACAAAAGGCAATCTAGGATTTAGCACAATACCCATTAAATTACCAAATCATTCATCTCAGACAAGGAAACGACAATATAGAAATTCATATGAAAACATAAGCAACAACAAATAGCCAAAACAATCCTCAGCAAAAAAACAAAGTGGGAGTTGTCACATTTCCAGACTTTAAACTTTACTGTAAGGATACAATAATCAAAATAGCCTGGTATTTGTCCAAGAGCAGGCATACAGACCAATGAAACAGAATAGAGATTCCGGAAGCAAAAACTCAATTTCTCAACCAACTCATCTTTGACAAAGCCTCCAACAACCACCACTGGGGAGAGGAGAACCTATTCAGTAAATGGTGCTGGGAAAACTGTCTGGCCACATGCAGAAGATTAAAACAAGACCTCTACCTATCACTATATACAAAAACCAACTCTAAATGGATCAAAAACCCAAATGTAAAACCCCAAACTTTAAAAATCTTAGAAAATGCATGAGACACCCTTATAGAAATCAGAATAGGCAACCAATTCCTGATCAAAACCCCAAAAGCCCATGCCATTACTCAAATCATTCTACAAAAAAGATGCCTGCACATGTATGTTTGTTGCAACTCTATTCACAATAGCAAAAACATGGAACCAAACGTGTTTTGCATCAAAGCTGGACTGGATAAAGAAAATGTGATACATATAAACAATGGAATATTATGCAGCCATAAAGAAGGATAAATATATGAACTTCGCAGCAACTTGGATGGATATTCAGTGATCTATCACAGAAACAAAGAACAGAGTACCATATGTTCTCACTCATAAGCAGACCTTGAACAATTATAATACTATAAGAAAGCAATTGGCAGTAGTGGGAAAACATGTTTTCATGTCAGGGGATGGGGTGGGATTGGCAGTTGAGGAAAACTGCTAGGGGAGGGAGGGGCATACCTCATCAACAAGGGTACCTACATAATCAATGTTTGTATACCTAACCCTCAATTGTATCCCACATCTTTATAATAAAAAAATAAAATCAAGAAAAAGAGGTAAGATTGACAGGTGGGACCTCATCAGACTGAACATCTTCTGCAAAGCAAAAGAAACCATCAAGGAACAGAGAAAGAGTCCACAGAATGGGAAAAAAATATTTGCCAACTGTATATCTGGCAAAGACCTAAGATTCAAGATCTCCAAGGAACTCAAATGTGCCAAAAGGAAAAACAGTAAAAAGTGGACAAAATACATGAATAGACATTTCTCAAAAGGAGACACGCACACAGCCAACAGACACATGAAAATATGCTCAGCCTCACTCATCATCAGAGAAATGCAAATCAAAACCACATTGAGATACCACCTAACTCCAGTAAGAACGATCATCATTAATAAAACAAAAAACAGATGGTGGCGAGGATGGGGAGGAAAGTGAATGCTTCTACACCGTTGGTGGGAATGCAAACTATTTCAATCTCTGTGAAAAACAGTGTGGTGATTCCTAAAAGAACTAGAAATCGGCCTTGCATATGACCCAGCAATCCCATATCTGGGAATATACCCAGAGGAGCTTAAATCACTACAGAAAAGATACCTGCACACGCATGTTCACTGCAGCACTATTCACAATAGCAAAAAAATATGGAACCAACCGTGCTGCCCATTGAAACTGGACTAGATTTTTTTTTTTAAATGTGGTACATATACACAATGAAATATTATGCAGCCACAAAGAACAAAATTATGGACCTTGCAGCAACTTGGATGGATTTAGAGTCTATAATACCAAGTGATCTATCACAGAAAAAAAGAACTGAGTACATGTACTCTCACTCATATGCGAACCATGAACATTTACCGTAATGCTATGAGAAAGGGATTGGCAGTAGCCAGAACCTGCCAGGGGAGGGTAGAGGGAGCACACAACATCAGTAAGCGTACCTGATCTCAAACCAGGCAAAGTGGGGACCAAAGGGAGGCCCAGTCTGTACAATGACCGCTTGTATAACTAACCTGAATTGTAGTACACATCTTTAAAATGAAATATAAAAGTAATATAAATAAATAAAGATCTTATTCTCTAAATGTTTGTTGAAACATTCCATTCTGGTTACATAAAACCTCACATTTCAGCAACAAAACACAGTAACCAAGATTTCTGGTTACTATTACTACTCAAAAATGACCGTAAGTTTAGCAGCTTAAGCAACCATTTCATTCTGCCCACCATTTGTGGGTCAGAAATTCAAGAAGGTTCAACTGGGGCAACAGTCCACACAGTCCAGTGCCTGACTCTGGGAGCCAGAGTAGTTCTGTGAACACGTAAGGTCCATCATGCTGCACTCTGCAGAAATGATATACTGTCCATCAGTGTCTCTTGGAATAAAAGCCAAACGCCTTTCAATGGCTCCCTGAGCCTGGCCTGGCCTGGCCACGTTCCATCTGCCGACCCCCGTCCATGGCCCATGCCACCCACTTTGCCTGCACTGTCACGTGTCCCTTTACTTTGCACATAATGTGCCCTCTCAGATTCCCCAAGGCTCATTCCCTCATCTACTGCAAGTATTTGCTCAAAGCTCATCTTTTAAACATGGCTTTTTCTAACCACTCCAATAAGAACACAATTCTCTTGCCTCCACCACCATACCTATTCATCCCAGACTCATTTTCCAACATGTTAAATATAATTTGTGAGCTCTGTTCAGGCCTTACTTGTTTCTTCTTGTTCGCTGATTTATCTCCAAATGCTGAAGAGTGGCAATTTCTGGACAATATTTAGCCATGGTTTTGTTCATACATTTTAAAACCCTGACCGCTAGAAATTAGATGCCTAATAAAGACTTGTTCAATGATTACATGGGAGAGCAGAGAGGACCTCAAGGTCTGACTTGCCTGTGTGCCTTAAAGGGGGGGGCACAGTAGGAGAATCTTAGTAGAAGGGAGCCCCCACATTCCCTAGGAGCCACGATGTTTGCAGGGGACCAAAGTCTGTTAAAGTTGTGTCCCATGAGAAACTCATGGGTTCTGTCGATATTGTTGTGCAAAAAAAATTTTTTTTAGATGATATATATAGTCATCAAGGAGATGCAAGTTAAAACTACACTGAGATTCCACCTAACTCCAGTCAGAATGGCCATCATCAATAACTCAAAGATATTTGATGTCAACATTTATCTCATTGCTCTGGGCACTACATGAATTGCTGCTTCATTTTTATTTCTGGGCTTACTGAAATAATGCTATAAAATATAATACTATATTTTGACAACTATACCAAATCCCAAAAAAAGAAATTTAAAGCTTAGATAAAGCTATTTACATTATCAAATTGTGTTAGTTTCAGCACGTACTGTGTGTAAAAATTCCATTTGTATGTATTAACCCCTAGCATATATATTTCTTTTAAAATTAAATAGATGGAGACTTGGATGTTCCAACATAAATTAGACGTCTCAGCAGAAAGCAGTTAATTACTCCCTGGATGGCAGGACTTTGGAGAAATAATAGCCACTTCTGGTTTCCAGTACCTGAAAATACCACTCTGAGTTTATTTTTCCAATGCTGCTGCAGAACTCTGTAGAATTACTTGTTTCAAAGTTGAGGAAGGGATGTTTTTGGCCTCAGGTGGTGACTTTAATTAAAAGTACTTCCAAGTTTATCAAGAGAATGCTCTGCAGCTCAGAGAGTAATTTGTTATTCCTCTGGACAAATCAGATTTTTCCCTGGACACACAGCGAGTACCTCCAGTGGGCTGAAGTAACCCACGTCCTCCCACATCCCCGGGTCCAGGCAAGGCTCCAGCTGGCTCATCAGAGGAACCCCCGAACCCTCGCGGAGTCAGCCTAGTAAGTCCCTCCCGGCTGCAGCTCTTGGACGAATGCAGCATCTGCCCATTCTTTGCAAGATTGACCTTCCCGCATCCTGCCTTCTTCCGACTTCTTCTTATGTTGGATACTCTGC
>CAUYQG010155612.1:0-31580 GCA_963574415.1 Tarsius wallacei
CTTTAGCTACATAAAGGCCCTGCTGATGCTTTGAAATCACCATTTACAAGGGCTTGATTAAGTAAGTTCTTAAATAAGGCACCATTCTTTTTCCCAGTTTGGGGGAGAGAGAATTGGAGGAGGGGACGAGATTGTTCTTCCTGTTACTATTATTCCATAAAAAAATCCCCTCAGCTGTATTTCCAGCCTCTCCCTTTCTGTGAGTATTTTCCCCTCAGCTACATAAAGTAATGGGTTTGAATCTCAGCTCTGCTGTTTTCCTGGATCTGATTCCAATCTTCTTGGTTGCTTTCTGTCTTTCTTTCTTTCTTTTTTGAGCTGGAGTCTCACTCCATCGCCCAGTGGCACGCTACAGCCACCCCAATGTCGACCTGCTGGGCTCCGGCGATCCTTCTGCCTCAGCCTTCCAAGTAGCTGGAACTACAGGCACACACTACCATGACTGGCTAATTTTTTTTTTAATTGTAGAGACAAGGTCTCACCAAATTGCCCTGGCTGGTCTCGAACCCACAGGCTCAGGCAATCCACTTGCCTCGGCCTCCCAAGGTGCTGGGATTATAGGCTGAGCCACTGAGTCCGGCCCCATCTTAAAAGCTAGTGACCTCACATAAGTTCTATGGGCATTTGCAACATGGGTGGAAATCATACCTACCTGTGTCAGATATATGAAACTCCTAATATATATCCGATTTCTTTCCTTTTCTAAGGAGGTCATCTTAACAGGAAATCTACAATCTCCTTTTGAATAGATACTGTGAAGTTGGGAGACAATGGCTATGAAACATACACAGGAAGCAATAGTCCCATGCCGTCTGAATAAGGATGCTGGTTATACAGTGTCCAACACCAGTGTATTTGCAACTATCCCAATGACTAAAGCGTTCCAAATTCACCCAGGAAGGATCTGCTGATAAACAAGCATGGGTCTGGGAAGAGTTGAGTGTGGGGTTTGCTCTGATCACAATAATGAAAGCTGTATGGTGTGGGATTGTGTCACCTATGCAGAGTTCCTGATCCAGCACAGTCAGATATAAAGTCTTTCAGCTTCTGTCTTGACACGGGCAGGCCTCTGGTCCTGAAATAAGCACAGAGCTTGTTTCTCTGTCTTGAATCATAGCTGCCTGAGTTTGCTGAGGGAGCCTTTTGAGATTTTTTTCATCTCAGGGCGGCTCTCTGTAGAGTCCTGTTTGATCAATAATAAAATAACTATCCAGCCACTCTGGCTGAGCACAAAATGGAGTTTGATTTTCAGAGACATGCCAATGTGGAAAACGATTCCCCAAGGGCACCGTGCTCTGTGCAGGTTCAGGGCTGAGCTCTGAGCTTGGGGACACTGCAGCTATTCTCCTGACTGGGGCACCAGTGTCTGAAACAATGGAAACACCATGATTGCCTGGAGAAGATTTTGCCTTTCACGTGATTTGTTGGCTTGCAATGATGGCAGCATCTTCTTACCTTCTGTCAACACATGGAGGCCAGAGTTGGACCCCACAGAATGCAGACTAAGGCTGCATATGATGATACCCCTTTGTCATCTCCCACTGCCATCCTCAACATTTCTTGCTCCCCAAGAAAATATTAGAGTTGTAAAAAGTCAACAATTTCATTTTGAATGCACACAAAAACTAAATAACAAAAAATGTCAGAGTACCCTTTCTCCTTTTTAGAATTCCTATGAATTTATTCAACAAACATTTGTTGAGTTTACCGAATGCCAGAATCTCTATTAGACCTGGGGATACAAAGGAGTCCACGGCCTAACAGAGGGAGACAGACATGAAAACAGGCATGAAAACAAGTCTTTTTGACAAATATTAAAATATATGCCACACAGTGGAGTGGGAATAGTGTGGTCTTTGGCATCAGACAGATGTGAGGATGAATGCCCCCACCCCAGGGCACCAGTCTCTCCTGGTTTCCCTCCTACCTCACTGGCCAAGTCCGTTTTTGTATTCTTTACTGGTTCCTCATCTTCTCCACCCTTAAACAGAGGAAGGACCCCAGGCTCCAGCCTTTTCCATCTATATTCACTCCCTGGGTGATCTCATGACCTTAGATACGATCTCTATGTTGTGATTCCCATTGTGCCTTGAGCCTTGAGAAATGTGTTTCTCAAGTTCTGACTTCCCTCCAAAACCCCAGACGTATCTATCCAACCGCCTACCTGCCAGCTCCTCTTCGAGCTCTGTCTACTTTAGATCTCACATTTAACAATTCCAAAATCGAGTTCTGGTCTTCCCTGACCAAGCCTGCTTCTCCCAGTCTTCCCATCTCAGCTGATGGCAACTGTATCCTTGTCCTTGCTCAAGCCAAGACCACCAGAGTCATCCTGGACTTCTGCCTTTTCCCTTACTACATGTCAAATCTATCCTTTTAGCTTGTTAGAAGAAAAACTTTAGACCAAAAATGTAACCGTTTACTTGAAGAAAGAACAATTCATGAATTGGGGAGGCACCAAGAACCAGATGAGGTTCGGAGAGCTCTGCTCTGAAACTCAGGCAGTGAGTACTTACAGACAGAACATAGGAAGTCAAGCACGAAACAGCTAGATTGGTGACAGCTAGGTCTCTGCCTTATTTGGACATGGTCTGATTAGTCAGCTGCCTGTGGTTGGCTGCAGCTTGGCTGTTTGTGATTGGCTGAGATCCGGGTGATTGTTACCAAATATATATATTCCTAAATGAGGTTTTTTATTTGTTTGCATACTGAGTTAGGTTGCAGTTTGTTATGCAGGACTGCAAGGTACAGAGACAGCTTCAAGCCATATTTAATTTGACAAGCTCTATCTTAAAGACATATCTATCACTGCCACCATTCTGCCCAAAGTCTATCTCCAGGATTATAGTAATAACTTTGTAACTGATTCCTCTGCTTCCAGACATGTCTACGCATTGTTCTCCATAAGTGGCCAGACACCCTTTTAAGACCTAGACAGACTACATCACTCCTCTGCTCACATTCTTCCAGTGGTTTCCCATCAATCTGAAGAAATGGCAGTGGGCTCTCAGTGGCTACAGCCCAGCCCCCTCCAGCTCAGTGCCCCCATCTTCTGTTCTGTCCTCTCTCACAGGGTTCCAGCCACACTGTCCTCCTAACTCTTCCTCAAACAGGTCACATGTGCTCCTGCTGCAGGGTCTTCTCTTCCCCAGGGACATTCAGGGCTCTGATTCTCACCTCTTTCAAGCCTACTCAAATGTCAGTGAGCTCCTCCCTAACCACTCTATAAAATACCCGCCACCTTCCCATGCACTTCCTGTCACTTTGTCTTGTCTTGTTTTTCCTCATAGCATTATCCCCTGATGACATTGGGATATTGGGTTTCTTATGTGTTTATTGTCTTTACTCCCTTACTAGAATCAAGCTCGATAAGACCAGCTTCTTTTTAACCCAAGAATGTATTCCCAGGTCCTAGGAGAGTGCCAGCACATAGCAGGAGTTCAAAAAATCTCTGTTGACTAGATGAACAGATGAAGTTTTTATTTAACCATAATGAAGAAGAGTCTAAGATGCACGGGTGCCTGCCCAGCACAGAGGCCCGCATCTAAGGGACGGAGCCACAAGCAGGTCTTTACACAAAGACTGTCATATTAAGTATCATCTGACCCACAGCCCTGGTCACAGCAGACTAAATCGGCCACCTGTGTTGCTGGGAGGGTGACTCCTGCTATTTCTCACTACAGCCCTGCTCTCTCCACCTCAGTCTCTGAGATATGGGCCCTGAGCCTACCTCCATCCTAGCTGTTCCCCATCAGCCAGTGTATTTGGACTAAGGCAATGCTGTCCAACAGAAATCTAGAGGGAACCATATATGTAATTTTAAATGATCTAGTAACCACATTTTTTCAAATGGAAAAAGAAACACGTGACCTTTCTTTCCCTCTCCCTCCTTCCTTCCTTCCTTCCTTCCCTCCCTCCCTCCATCTCTCTTTCTCTCTTCCTCTCTTTCTTCCAATATAGGGACTCACTCTATCACCCAGGTTGAAGTGCGATAGCATGATCATAGCTCACGGCAGCTTTGACCTCCCAGACTCAAGTGATCTTCCTGCTTCGGTCTCCCAAGTAGCTGGGACTACAGCCATGCACTACCATATCTGGCTAATTCTTAAAGTTTTTTGTAGAGAGGAGGTCTCCTTATGTTGCCCAGGCTGGTCTCAAACTCCTGGCCTCAAGCTACCCTCCTGCCTCCTCAGCCTCCCAAAGTTCTGGGATTATAGACATGAGCCACTGTACCTAGCCTAATTTCAACAGGATATTTCATTTTGCCCAATATATGTAAAATATCATTTAAGCAAATAAAACGTATACAAAACAAATCATGAGGCACTTTACATTCTTCGCTTTTGTACTGAGTCTTCAGAATCAGGTTTGCGTTGTACACTTCTAGGACATCTTAATTGGGACAAGCCACATTTTCAAGTGCTCAGTAACCCCATGTGGCCTGTGACTATCATATCAGACAGTGAAGCTCTAAGCAGGTCACAGTTAACAGTGGGTGAATAACTATGCCTTCACGGTCAGGTTCAACATTTATCTTCTACTTCCTTCCTTCCAACCAGTTGGTTCAATAAGAGGGCCTGGCCTCTCAGGTGACGCTGGACTTTTCCCATTAGGAAGGCTGGTGTCCTAAGTCAGGCCTGACCTTCCTCCTTTGTCCTCTCTATCCAGCTTCTCCACCTGGGACTGGGTGGATAGATTCAGGGAGAAGGGAGTTAGAAGCCTCCCTTCAGTCTCCTGGTTTAAGCCACATCTTCCAGGACAGTTTTTACCATTGTGCAATAGACAGGTAATGCTTGATTTAAGAAACTAAAACTAAAACTAAAATATGGTGCTTTGTTTTCCAGCGGACTATTTTCTTTCTGGTATATTCTTTCAGCAGGGAACCCCTGAAGGAAGAAGAAATGAATGGTAAGATTCAGGTACCAAAACTCCATCTGCAAGCTCAGACATCTGGCTCATAGCGTGTCATGGCCTGACAGGAAGATAGCATCCAGAGAACTTCCAGACAGCACGCCCACTCGGCCTGCCCAGAGGCTCTCTGAGACAGACTGCAGAGAAGGCAGGAACAGAGAGAACTCAGAGGGAAAGCAGAAAGCAGAACTCCTGGGGTAAGAAGTTATAAGTGAACAGCAGCCACAGGAGGAAGGGAAGCTGAGGGGCTGGGATCATCCTGAGCAGTGAGGGACCAAGAAGCTGGATAGGAAGGAGAGGTGGAGCCACCGGATGGGGAGGCTGGAGAGGCTGGTCCACAGGAGACCTACCTGCGGCATTTCCTTGGCTTCCCCACTTGCCCACGTACTCTGCAATATATCACTGCCACCTGGGGCCCCTGGGCCCCTGGGCCTCACTGCCACCTGGGGCCCCTGGACCTCTATTCTGTGCCACCCACGAAAGTTGACTCTTCTTCCTCCTTCAAATGGCTAAGGATCTACTGATTGAACAAATGATTATGTCTGGCCCTGTTATTCCTTGTGCCTTTTCTATCCCAGAGTTCCTTAGTCACTCAAGAAAAGAGCCTTGAGCCTTGTAGGGGCCTGTTCTCAAAAATATCTGGTCCTTCCTGCAGGACAGGGGTGGACACTTCTCTTCAAGCGGGGAATTCCCACCAAATCCTGGGAGTATAGGGGTTCTACTTGGTCAGATGGCTTGGTCAGATGGCTCTGGCCTGGTGAGATGACTCTGGCCTGGTGAGATATTCTGGCCTGATGAGATGCTCTGACGTGATGAGATACTCTGGTTTGGTGAAATAGCTCTGGCCTGATGAGATACTCAGGACTGGTAAGATGCTCTGGTGTGGTGAGATACTCAGGTTTGGTGAGATGCTCTGGCCGGTGAGATGTTCTGGCCTGGCGAGATGACTCTGGTCTGGCAAAATGACTCTGGCCTGGTGAGGTGCTCTGACCTGGCAAGATGCTCTGACCTGGAGAGATGCTCTAGCCTGGTGAGATACTCAGACCTGGTGAGATGCTATGGTCTGGTGAGATGCTCTGGCCTGGCGAGATGACTCTGGTCTGGTGAGATGACTCTGGCCTGGCGAGATGCTCTGACCTGGCGAGACGCTCTAACCTGGTGAGATGCTCTAGCCTGGCGAAATGCTCTGACCTGGCGAGATGCTCTAGCCTAGTGAGATACTCGGGCCTGGTGAGATGATCTGGCCTGGCGAGATGACTCTGGCCTGGTGAGATGCTCTGGCCTGGTGAAACGACTCTAGCCTGGCGGGATGCTCTGGCCTGGCAAGATGCTCTGGCTTGGTGTGATATTCTGGCCTGGCGAGATACTCTGGCCTGGTAAGATGCTCTGACCTGGTGAGAAGTCCTGGCCTGGTGAGATACTCTAGCCTAGCAAGATGATTCTGGCCTGGCAAGATAATCGTGGCCTGGTGAGATGCTCTGGCCAGGTAAGATGGCTCCAGCTGCGTTCCTTGCTCTGGATCAGCCTCTCAGACTCCATAACTGCCAAGTAGTGCCCTTTAGAATGAATTACTTGGCAACAGTCACCTTCTCTGAGAGATCTCTCTGCAGCTCTCATTCTGTGACACTTGTTCATTACTTGTAGCTTCAAGTTCTATGCTAGATACTGTAACAGGAGGTTTATAGATGGTTGTGCTTTTGTCCTCGAGGAGTTTGAAATCTTATTTTGCAGAGAAAATAAGAAAAATTTCCCTTGGAAAGATGTGATACCATCATTCCCCAGGGTTCAGACTTTGGAATTAGAGAACCTCTGTGATCCGTATTAATTTTCTTGCTAATGCTATAATTGCTGCCATTTGAAGTTTACTCTAGATTGCTGACACTTTCTGCATGGATAATCTGCGCTAAGCCACCCTTTAAAGTTCTCCCTACTATTATCGCCTCCTGTACTTAATTAATTTCTTTGTTGAATGTCCATGCAATATTATCAACATATTTATTTTATTCCTAAATGAAGCCTGCAATCCTGCAAGAGTGGGCAAAATAAAAAGAAAATAAAACACCGAATTGCCTTTATTTACTATTTACTTACTTATGTTTATTTTTTATTTTACTTTTCGAGCTAGAGTCTCACTCTGTCACTCAGGCTGTAGTGCAGTGGCACAATCATGGCCACCACAGTCTCAACCTGCTGGGCTCAGGCAATCCTTCTATCTCAACTTCCCAAGTGTCTGGGACTACAGGCATGTGTCACCATGACTGGCTAACTTTTTTTTAAATTTTATTGTAGAAACGAAGTCTTGCCATGTTGCCCAGGTTGGTCTTAAACTCCTGGGTTCAGGCAATCCTCTCGCCTTGGCTTCCCCTAAAGTGCTGGGATTGCAGGCGTGAACCACCACGCTTGGCCCTAATTGCCTTTAAATAGTTATTCAGTTCCCTCTTCAACACTTGCAGCCCCCTATTACCTTTCTTTTTGTCACCTCTACCCCAGTACTTACCTCCGACCAAAAAAAAAAGGAGAAAAAAAGGAAAATTACTTCTCTGGCTTATGATATAGTTGCAGGTGAGCCATACCCTCTGCTCCCCTGCCAGGAGGCACAGAGGCACAGGGAAGCAAGACAATCTAAGCGATGCTGGTGGAGGGTCCTCAGGGGGAGGAAACTGGATGCTCAGTTACCCCAAGTTGAGCATCTACAGGGTCCTCTGATATTGTGTTTTTAGCATTTTTCAAATGTTCACACAAAAATTTTTAAGTCAAAAATATTTTTGGCCATGGCCTTGCTAAACTCTGGTGTGGCCATGTGCTCTTTGAGCTATGGCTGTCGCCACACCCTCCCCTACCTTGGGGAGTTGAATCTTCTCTCTCTCTCTCTCACTAATTTACTTTAAATAAACTTTATTTTCTAATCTTAAAAAAATATTTCATGATAATCTTTCTTTTGGATTTTCATGCTTCTGTGTCTACCCCCACCCCACATTCCAATCAATAACAGCTGGATGGACACAATATGTTCCACAACAAAGACGCTATTTGCGAGAGCACCCTTACCAGGGAGAGAGTAACGTGTCAGGGAATCTCCAAGTCTGCCAAAGTGCATTGTAAAAGTGTTAAAAAAAATCTATACCCAATTTAATTTAGTGGATTTTTTGCTAAAAAAAAAATATATATATATATACACACACACACACATACACACACACACACATACACACACACACACACACACACATATATATATATATATATATATAATCTACTTCTCAGCTCTTTTGGAATTCTGAAATCAAGAAACAAGAGCTCTGCTACTAAAGACTCAATCTGGTGGCCAACAAAACAATCACGATAATAATAATACCAGCTGTAACTATTAGGAATTACATTCAGCTGCTAAAAACAGAGGCCAGACCACAGTGGCTCGAACACATAAGGGTTTATTCATCTAAAAGAAACGTGGAAGTTAGTATGGTGCCTCCCTCTTCATCAAAGGCCCAGAATCCTTTTCTCTGTATACTTAGCTGTCTCTGTTACATGGCCTCCATTTTCAAGATCACAAGGTGTTTCCTAGAGTTTCAGCCATCATGGCCATGTTCTAGACAGGAGGCAGAAGGATGTGAAAAAGAGCAAAAAAAAAAAAAGTGCATGCCTGCTATCTCTCCCATCCTTAAGGAGCTGTTCCACACTTTTTCACTTTATTTTCCCCTACCAAATCATTTTGCATATGAACCTCATACGGGAGCTGAAATGTCTAGCATAATTATTTTAACCAGAAAGGTCCCTGGAAAGGCTAATGTCTTCACTGTTGTTGGCTGTCCCACATCCAATCCCTTTTGTCTTTGGAGAACCATTCTTTCCCCTCTTACTAGGGGCCATTGTTAGGAACTGGGCCTTGCTTCCCACTACAAAACCCAGAGGGGCAAGATCCTTCTTCACCTGCCTTCAGGGAGAATATGTAGGACATATGACCCAGGCTCTGCCAATCAGACACTACTATACTCTCAGCTTCCGTCTTAGAGAAATAACACATGAGGAAGGAATGGGGAAAATTGTGTTTACAGGCAGCAGAAACATCCAGCAGTAGAGCTCAGTGGTGGCACAGAGTCCAGGAGCAAAAGTGAAAGGGTACTGGCCAGACAAGTCTCGCTTTTAAAAGTGAATTGGTCTTCCTAGTTCTTGGTCCTCCAGAGCCACTCAGTTCCTGTCTGATTTCCATACCTGATCCTCTAGCTACTTGTCATTTCTAGGTTCCCTTGGCTTTCTAACATGTCCCCTTTCAGCTTAAGATGGCTAGAGTTGGTATAGATTACATGTAAGCAAAAGGACCCTAATAGATACAATTAAGAAGATATATTAAATGCTTTTTGCCTACCAGAATCAGAAGCCCACACCCCTTACCTCAGGTATGTACCAAAACTCACAGACACTGGAATGAGGCTTTGTGGGAGAGGATATTGCAAAATTGCTGGGAACAAAAGCTGACACCCATGGACTCTCGTCGCTTTCAGTTTCTTCCTATAACTGCTTCTTTCTCATCTCTCCTTTGCTGGCCAGCTTCCTCTGATTACTCTTATGATTTCCTCGTCTCCATAACTTTTGCTTTCTCTTCATGTACTCTTGAATGGAATCTACATGACTTTTCTGCAGACATGCTATTAGGGGAACATTTTCATTTCAAACTCCATGTTTCTTTTTTTTTTTTTTTTGTGAGTCAGAGTCTCACTCTGTCATCTAGACTGGAGTGCAGTGACACATGCTTATGGCCACTGTAGTCTCAACCTACTGGGCTCAGGTAATCCCTCTGCCTCAGCCTTCCAGTGGTTGGATCCACAGGCACATACCACCATGCCCCACTAATTTTTTTATTTACTGTAGAGACGATGTCTTGCCAAGTTTCCCAGACTGATCTCGAACCCCTGGGCTCAGGCCATCATCTCACCTCTGCTTCCCAAAGTGCTGGGATTATAGGCATGAGCCACAACGCTCAGCCTAAAACTCCATATTTCAAGCTTCATGTCCCTTTATTTAAAATATTGACAAGGAACTGATTAATGAATGAATCAGGGCTACACCCCATTCGAGTCAGCAGTAACAGGAGAATGGGGCTCAAGACTGAATTTGTGCATTCAGCAGGGGATCCCAGACAGCGTTTGCATCTGTCTGTAGGCTGGCTTTCCAATATAGTGATACAATGCAATACAATTTGATGTCATGTCATGGCATATGAAGGGAAGACCTGGGTTTGGCACAATTTTTGGAGGACACACCTGAAATGCTCAATGTTTTGAGCATCTACAATTTACAGAGCTAGGAGCTGAGGAGATTGCAAAGAAGGTAATGTATGTCTGCCTTTAAGGGCTTTAGAAGCCATACACCAAAAAATATTAAAGAATGAATTAACTTGTACCTGGTTAACATTTCAACATGTGTTACCCACAGAATGATAAGCAAATTCAAAAGAAGAAAAGATCATATTGAGCTAGGGTGATCAGGAAAGCCTATACTGAGAAGAGAAATTTTGGTACCTTGAGGGTACAGAAGGGATGGGTTAAGACTGAAAGATAGCATTCCAGTCTGATGGTATGAGTAGGGTAGAGGTAGAGAATCAAAGGATGAACATTGAGCGGGCTGAGAGACAAAATCTGAAAAAGTGAAACCCAGAAAATGAAAAGAATACATTTTAAATTGTTGCTTGGTGCACTCACGGTGCTAAATCAACTATATAACCAGAAGAAAAAGAAAGGATATATGCGTTTAACTTCAGTAGTGGAGATAGAAGATTTCTGATTCTGAAAATGGCAAATGAGATAATTAGGACCAACCATGGCACTGAAAATCTGGGCAATATGTAAAAACATCTGCCTGAAGGCATTACAGAGCTAATAAAATAAGGTAAAATTAACGCCCCAGGATTAGGGGATGATGGAACCTGGCATTTAAAGATGCTTCCCCCTTGGGAATATTTGTTAAATCCAGAGTAGGCAAGATTTAGGCTGAAAAATGCCTCTGGAAGTCTTGTGGGGCAAAGAAAAGAGAAATAGGAGTCCAGAGACCACAACTGAAGAATCCCTGATACATCCTCTTGTGTTGAGACTCAGAAATATACTAGCTGTCTTAGGAACTATGACTTAACTTCACATTATTTCAAATCTTAAAATTGAATTGAGGTGAACTTAAATTGTTAGTACCGTCTCTCTACCCCAAGCACCTAGCAGAAGAAAATATAAATTCTCTATGAAAAAAGATCATATCTATAACCTCAAAGTATTCCTACAAGCAATTTACAATATAATATCCACCACAAAATCAAAAATAACCAGGCACATGAGGAATAAGACTGCATGGACAAAATTTTCAAGACTGTCAAATAATAAAAACAGATCCACAGGGTCTTCAGATATTAGTTTCATCACATGTAGACTTTAAAACAACTATACTTCCTATGTTCAATAATATAAAATATGAGACTGAAAATTTTGGTAAAAAACTACAAACTTTAAAATAAAAATTCGAGAATGAAACATTATAACAATTGAAAGTTACAATCCAACAGGAAGGTTGAACGGCAGATTAGCAAAGATGAAGGGCTATGTTATGAAAAAGAATTCCAGGAAGAAGTAAGGAGAAACAAGAAAATGAAAACTACAGAGGATAGGATAAGTGACATAGTGAATACAATGAGAACATATAGTACTGATTCAATGAAGTCTCAAAAGGAAAGAACATAGAACATAGGATAGAGGACAGGCACGGTGGCTCAAGTCTGTAATCCCAGCACTTTGGGAGGCCAGGTGAGCCGACTGCCTAAGCCCACGGCTCGAGAACAGCCTGGGCAACTTGGCGAGACTTCATCTCTACAAAAATAAAAAAAATACCTGGGCGTAGTAGCACATGCCTGTAGTTCCCACTACTTGGAAGGCTGAGGTGAAAGGATGGCCTGAACCCAGCAGGTTGATGCTGGGGTGGCCATGAGCATGTCACTGTACTCCAGCCAGGGCAACAGAGTGAGACTTCAACTGAAGAAGGAGAAAGAGAAGGAGAAGAGAATATAGGATAGAAGCACTAGTTGAAAAGAAAATGGCTGAGAATTTTCCAAAATTAATGAAAGACATCAAGTCACAGATTTAAGAATTCACATTAAGACTAAAGGAAAAGATATTCACAACTAGGCAGGTTATATTAAACTGCTGAAAACTACAGATACTCCCCACCTCTGCATACACAGAAAACCTAAAATCAGCCAAATAAAATATTGAGTCATCCATAATAGATCTCTTATTCTCAATATAAAGAATTTCTACAAATCAATTAAAATTTAAAAGGCAGCTCAACAAAATAAAGGACAAGAAATTTGAACAGATATTCACAAAAGTAGATATCCAAATGGCTTTTAACTTACAAAATTGTGCTCAAGTTCATAAATAATCAAAAAGATACAAATTAAAATAACAATGAGATACCACAACACATTCACCAAAATGGCTTTTAAAGTGTTGAAGAAGATAATATAAAGAATTGAAGAAGATGTGACACAAAGGTAACTGTCACGCCCTTCTGGTATGTTGACTTTCAAAAACTAGTTGTTAGTATCTAATAAAATTGAACACATACTCTATGCCTCAATAATTTCTCACACAAGCACTGGTAACAGTGGATAAGAAAGTTCATAGCAGCACTATTTGTCAGAGCCAAAAATGAAACCACCTAAATGCTTATCAATGACAAGATAAAGACTGTGGTATATTCACACAATAAAGCAATATACAGCACTGAAAAGAAACAGATTGCTACATGCAGTAAAAAGGATGAATCTCAAACAACATTGAACAAAAGCCACCAGATACAAAAGAATGCATGATTTATTATATAAAATTTTAAAAGGATGCAAAATTAGTGTTTAGGAATGTGTAACTAGTGTTGAAATTATAAAAAGAGTCAAAGTAGTGACTTCTGTAAAAATCAAGCTGTTGGTACCTTTGGAAACAGAGAAGCACAGTGATTAGGGGAAATTTGGGGGTGCTGGACATGTCCTTTTTATTTAATTTGGGTGGCATTTTATAGGTGCTCATTTTGTGATAAATCGTTGATCTGTACATTTCTATTTGTACACTTTCCTGTGCTAACTTTTGCAACAAAGGTTTCGAAGACAGAAGTGAAGTCTAGCATTCATATACAATTATATATTGCCTATTTACTGGGTGTCAGGCACTGTGTTAAGCACTTGGCATATATTAAATCATATAATAATCTTAATGATCCCAAGTATATTTTATCTCTGCCCCTCCCCCATTTATTGAGCCTTAATTTCCTTACAGAAAAATGAGGATAATAATATGAACAAACCTCATGAGGTTGTAATAGGAGTTGAATGAGTTACAGGCAAAGAGCTTAAAACTTATGCTTGACACATAGAAAGTGCTACTACTTGTTAGCTATTATTTCATCAGAGGACAGCACTGAGACTCAGTGAAATCAAGTAGCTTGCACAAGCTGACACAGCTAATAAGAGAAAAGCTAGAATTTGAGCCTGTGTCAGACTCAGAGATGACATCCTTTCCTCTTCAGCATGGTGCTGCTCCCAGGGGATGCTCTGTGACTCTTCTCTCTACAGGGACTGGGTCTAAGCTTCCTGGAAGAACAATGGGATCTGCTCTCTAGATGACCTGACGATGGCACCGTCATTTTTAATAACTAGAAGTTGTGTATAGACAGCCAGAGATGGCTGTTCAGTCCAGTCTCTTACTGTGTGATTGTGCCTTCCATGGGAGGAGCTCCAGGGTCATGGCCAGCCCTGAAGCCCATCAGTAGCCCTTCCAACCCCCTTGGCATCAGAACAGCTATAGCATCAAGTATTTGCAGATGGAAGGCCTGATGGACCCCCAAGGATGGTTGCACAGTAGATGCCAGATAATTGAGTCACTGGAATCTGATTAAGTGACTAATAGAATGGCAATGGGATGACAAAGCAGGGCAGGTGAACAAGGGAAAGAACATCTTTCTTCATCTCAATTTTCTCTTTTCTTCTTCTTTTTTTATGTCTGTTATTGTCATCTCCCATTTAAATCAGATAATGTTCTTGAAGCCAGTGATGGCCAGGCATGCACTGCAAACGTTCCCTCTCTCTCCCACCTACCCTGAACTTAATCCCACTTACTGAATCAACCAAGACCCCTAAAATATTTTATAGTTTACAAGGAGCTTTTATATGTACAAATTCTCTGACATATAAGAAGCTTGGAACTCATCCTTCCCACCTTTACAACAAGAAAAAGATAAGTAAAATTTTTTTTTTAAATCAATGACTTCTTGGACCCATTAGAGAACTGAGGTCACAGCACAAACCACCACCTTCAAATCTGGAAAAACAGGTGCCTCCAGAGAGACACAGCTGAGGTCTGCCTACATTAAGCAGAAGCCATTGAAGCCATAAACTGGGAGAAACAAAAGGAAAGCTTGACACATTGCTGGAGACTGAGCATGAAGTAGCACAAGAGTGAGACACTACTAGGGTCACAGTCATGGGGAGCCCCCACACTTTACCTCCAGGAACCCTCTGATGGGTCTTGCAAGAGAAGATGAGGATGAATTATGGTGAAATAAAAATCAGAGCCTTCTCCATAACAAAGGCCTACTCTCCAAAGAAGAAGAAAAAGAGATTTATCCCAGCTGGAGAAAGGACATTCCTCCTATCCATCCAACTCCAATGTTTCTATCTCACCTAGGGAGAGAAAAAGTCAAAAGGGGTCAGGGTTTTAAGGAAATAGTCTGGCAAAGCTGCAGTCAAAGTAGGGAATTAAAGAGTTGGAAGGAAAAAGGTTAAACCACCAGAGAAAAGCTTCTAAATATTACAGTCCTGAGACACAGGACCACTAAAAGGCTTTAATAATAAATGACAGAATGTTCCCCCTCTTCCACATCTTACCACCATATCAACAGGATTCCAGTACAACAATAGCTGAAATAATTCCAAGACACAAACTCTCTCTGAGGAGTAATAGTTTGGAAAGCCCAAAGTCAAGAGGGGTCAAAAACAAAGACAATAAAGAAATCTGAAGCCTCTGTTATCTACAGATACAGTGAATATTAAACATAGTCCAACATCCAGTATCTACAAGGAATTCAAATGATCCCAAAGGAAAAAAACAAACAGCCCTATTAAAAGGTAGGCAAAAGATATGAATAGAAATGTCACAAGAAGATATACAAGCAGCCAACAGATACATGAAAATATGCTCAGCCTCACTAATAATCAAAGAAATGCAAATCAAAACCACACTGAGATACCACCTAACTCCAATCAGAATGACCATCATCTCCCCATTCTGGGAATATACTCAGAGGACCCAAATAATTATACAGAAAAGTTACCTGTGCCCGCATGTTTATTGCAGCACTAATCACAATCACAAAAACATGGAACCAACTGTGCTGCCCATCAAAAGTGGACTGAATTTTTTAAAATGTGGTACATATACATGATGGAATATTATGCAGCTATAAAGAAAAACAAAATTATGGACTTTGCTGCAACTTGGATAGATTTAGAGTCCATCCTTCTTAGTGATCTATCACAGAAAAAAAAGAACTGAGTACCACATGTTCTCACCCATAAGCGGATCCTGAGCATTTATCATAATTCTACATGAAGGGAATTGGAGTAGGGAGGGAGAGTGGAGGGCACATAACACTAGTAAGTGTGCTTGACCCTCCACCAGGCGAAGTGAGAACCAATGGGAGGCCCAAACTTCACCTGTATGATGACCACTTATGTACCTAACCCTGAATAGCAGTACCCCACATCTTTAAAATAAAAAATTAGACAAATGAATGAATAATAAAATGTGAGCACAGTTAATTATATACATTTCCTCATAATCTTGAAAGCAGGAAATTACTTTTTCCTTTCTGTATTCCTCACAACACCAAATACATATGGTATCATGTAAATGATCAGCTTTCACATATGTTTTGAAGAATTACTCAAATAGTTGTTTTAGATAGAAACCTTTATGATGTATAATAGATAGAAACCTTTATGATGTATAATAAAATACATGTGTAAAATTGTATAGACAAGGCAACTTTCGTAAAAGGAAGAAGACCAATCATTGCTGGCGGGTTTACAAACAGTTTTACCACTCAAAAAGTCAAGATAATCTTTTCACACAGGAAGAAAGGTTGACATTACATTTAAATGTCTGCTACACTCTAACCAGTCTTTATTTTTTACTGTAAAGTATTTTGACATAATAACAAAGAGAAATTTATCTGTGATTTTTAAAAGAAATGACAGTTCTAAAACAATCATTTTTCCCCACTGTACAACATTATTAAAATATCCTCATGATATTTGCCACTAAAGGAAGGTAACCAACAATCTTTATGGTTTGGTTCTTCTGAAAGGTCATAAATATAGTGAAAAGTAGCTAGAACGCTGTGAAAACAATACCTAGAAGGAATCCCAAAGCAATGCCAAGAAACAGAATGTACTCATGGTGACTAATACATGCAAATACTGGAAATAAATTCTAACAGATTAAACAGGTTTTTGTAGCAACTGAAAGGTATATTCGAATTATTCCAAAATTAATCAAGCTTAAGAATATGGCAATCTTCCCTACTAATAAGAATATAAGCTGGCTAAGTAGTCTGAATAACATATAAATTATAGCCAATTTCAGTAGGTAGAATTTTTTCAGTATGTTTTTTAATTAAAAAGGAGAAACCCTTTTACTGAGTCAATTCACTGTTTCAGGCTTCCTTAAGTATATTTATTATTTAATCAGTCATTTCATTTGATGAGGCATTAAATCATAACCATGCTACAGATTCATAAAGACAAAACTAGCTTTCTGTTGAGAAATGCTGCAACATTTTTATATCTTTGAAATCCTTTAATATGGAGTATCTAAAAATTCTTTTAAATTGAGGGATAAGTATGTATAATATAAAAAATAAAATATATGTTCTTCAAAATATATAAACATCATTTCTTACCTAAGTGTGTAACTGAGGATATGCTATAACAAACAAACTTAAATGCATTATAACTTGATAGATAAAAATAGTTTACAATAAATAGAACTTCAGGTAAAAATGGATATATAAATCCAAATCCTTTGCTGTGACAATTCCCTATTCTATGTAGTTAATATGTTAACGTAGTCAAATCTTTTCAGTTTAAAAATAAAAGTAAGCAAATACTGAAGCTCTCCAGGTCAAAAAATCTTCAACAAGCTTAAATGTCGCAAGTGTTCTTTGTGAGAAACAGATTTATAGTCTGCTTTCATCTATGAACAATGCTTCAGCAGATACCTACTTTAAAAGCAACACGAGCATCAGTATCTCAACAGATCTGAGATCTATCAGATCTTTAAAACAAATTGAAATAACACAACATAAATTTCAGGAAATTTGCTTATGGCTCAGATGCTGATAAACATGATTCTACTCGCCAAACTTTTACTGCTGTGTGGCACACTACAATGGTAGCAGCACTGAATTCTATGATTAAGAAATTTCAGATAATAAAAATATTCGTAATATATCACTACCTGTAAGCAGCTAACTATGATGTATCCATATCAGTCTGATCAATCTATGCTAATTTTATTACCTGAGGTAAAAGATAAAAATTGACTCTAGGCTTAATCTGGAAAAATCTGAAGAGCCCTAAACCTTGCTTCTAATCCTATCCAGAGAATCTCTTCCTTTACTCCCTACCTCTCCCAAAAAGCTAGAGTAAAAACACACTCAAATACACACACACAGGTACATACACATACACACACACACACACACACACACACACACACATAAATTTCTGAAATTAATATTGTTTAGCTGCTGTTCATTACTATAAATCTTACTCGTTCAAATATCCTAAGGAAAATCTGATAATAAACAATTACATTAATGGATATATTCCAAATGAGTAAGAACTAGAAAAAGCAATCACCTTACATTCTAATAGTATCATTACAATTCACGAAGTCATACCTGATGACTTAGAGACTGAAAAGGCTCACAGGTTCCAGACTGCATGACTTTTCTATTTTCAGAAACCCCTAAAGATTGCATTTCTTGTCTTAAAAAAGATAATCACAGCCATCTCTATCTCTCAGCATCTTCAGAGCTAGTGAAGAAAATATCGAACAGCAGATCTGTCCATAAGTATCTGTTTAAACCATCATCAAGACATTAAATCCCATCTACTGTTTATCTTCTCCCTTGTGCAGTTACAAACACCCTGTACTAAGAGAGACTGACACAGTTGTATTTGCTGATGCTGCTAATGCTGTCTGAAAACAGTAAGCTTACTGCTTAGAGCAATTCTGCATCATCCAAACAGAATTGGCCATATCCTTCAAGTTTCCCATTTCTGTTACTATAAAGATTTCACCTGTCAAAAAGAGTTTGATCTTTTATTCAGTTCTTTAAAAATAAGCCATACTCTATTGAATTAAATATCCAATGTGTCTATTGCAAATACCATGTTAAAAATTATTAGGCAACTTTCTATATACATGACTAAGCTTTAAGCTTTATGATTTAACAAACACAAACGCTCTCTTAAAGGAATATTCCTATCATCACTTATCCAACCCATCAAAATTACAAGTGCCTAAAAATGAAGAATTTTTTTTTCTGGCAATCTTTGATAATTTTGTGCAATAATGAATAGATAGATAAATGTATATTCACGGGGTCTAATTTTCAGGAAATTCATTTACATGTCAGATTCTTCAGACCAACATACATTTTATATTTTTATTTAATATCTTCTTCTGAAGAGTTTAACATGAAAAAGATAATGTGCCATTATCAGATTCCCAAGACTGCATGGTTAAATCTAGGAATGAAACCTATGTAAATTATTGGCATTTTTATTATGAATTTTTACCGTGTCTTATTCATCAAGGTTCTAATAATACTTTCTTTTACAACATAGATGTTCAGGAAATATTAAAACTGATAAAGTAGTCTAATAATACAGAATCAATATTCCCTAAAATTAAAATTGGAAATGTTTTCTCTTTATCATATGACAAAACCTTGAGCTTCAGGAATAAAGAAAATGAAAATAAAAAGACTAAGATTATTGTCAATTTAACTAAATGTAAAATTAGAACACCAAGTACAACATATTACCCCAAAACATCCCTCACATATACTAGCTGACAATATTAATGATGGTATGAACACTGTATTTACATACCTGTGAAGAAACGAATTGAAATTTGATGATAGCTAAAGTGCTACACAGAAAATGTTTTAGATAAATGTAGACTAATAATAACTCTGTATAACTTCCCACCTCCCACTCACAACTTTTGATGGGTACATTATTATCATGGAGACTCATGACATGACTCTTAAGAGACTGAGTTATTTAGTAGCCTGATCCACTCTATCCCTTTAGAAAAATGACTGCCTCTAACTGCATAAGTTCAGACATAGGACTTGGTATTTTGGCTGGATGTAAATACCTGAATGAAAAATAATATGTAAAGAAACATGATTTCTCTATGCAGCATTTGCCTTTTTATTGTAACCAATATCAGTACTCACCTTATAAGACCTATCTTCTCAATAAGGCCTTCCTAAAGTACACCATCTCTCTTTCTATATTCTATCATGCAGAAAATATTGAACATCTATGTGTCAGGTACTATACAGGTGCTAAGGACTCCACGTCAACACATAACTTACCATCACAGAAAGCATATAATTAAACAAGTATGCTTTGTCATTACTGAAGAATTAAAAGGAGATATGAAAGCAATAGCAGGGTATTGTACCTTAATCTAGGGATCAGAAAGTATCTTCCAAGGGACGCACAGTTAAAACTGGGAAGATCCTGAGCAGGTCACAGTCACGGAATGGTAAATACAGCATGGTTAGATGGTAAAGTATAAGAACAGAGAGGAGAGATGAGAGGCCAAGGTGGTCCAATTACATTAAGCCTCAGGAACCATTTAAAGAGTTTGAGCATTATCCTACAGGAATGAGAAGTCATCGGCATAATCAGTTTTGTAGTGTCAGACAGATTATATTATATTATATTATTGATTGTCCACAGGCTACACTGTGGACAATCAATTGAGTAAAATGAAACTGGAAGAAGAGAAACAAGTTAGGAGGATGTTACATAATTTCAGTCACAGGATGATGATGGCATGAACCAAAGAGGTGGCAGTAGGAATGGAGAGAAATGAATAGGTTTCTGATAACATCTTAGAGGGACTGAATGTGAGAAAGGAGGTAAAGTGAAATGTCAAGGCTCATTCCTAATCGCTTATACTATTACATATCTCATTTTACAATAAACTACTTTCAGTACATGCTCTGGTTATTGTTATTTATCCTTTTCATGTGTATAATTTTACTTTTTATAAACTAGCTGGAAAATCTTGAGAAGAAATCTTTGGTTTACATTATTTGTGTCCTCTCATAATGTACAAATCTTGAACAAGGTTATCAAATGAATAAATAAATGGAAAATGAGAAAATTGAACTTTTCTTTCAGGTAGTTTGTCACAGCATGAATACAAACTTTGTTTTTCATTCTCTGAATTTTATTAATTAACTCATATAATCTAATTTTCCTCAACGTTTTCTTGAAAAACACACTTAGTTGATCTTTGAAATTAAAATACCAAACTCAAGTGCAAAGAAGCTCTTAATCTCTCTATTATCTAGTTGTTAACATCTATTTAAAATCATCCAATTATTCATTTACAATCTATTACTTGAGCCTTTTAATATAAATTTAACATGAATACCGATTGAAACTATAAGATAACTATGTTTTAAGATAACTATTTCTCTGTAAAAAATTATTCATACAGTATGCTACTAACAGAAGTGCTATTAAGGTTTGTTCATAATAGTAAAACAGAATGCCTCTGCACTTTCCCTAACAGGTCTGTCTAACAAATGCTTGGTAACAGGGATGAAGAGTAGTCAAAACCTAGTAGAAGAACATTCTGGGATTGAATGAAGAGAAAGCCATCAGAGAGTTTCTTCGTCCATTTAGGCTGCTATAACAACATACCATAGACTAGGTAGCTTATAAACACATTTATTTCTCACAGCTCTGGAGGCTGTGAAGTCTCGCTGCAACCTCACATGACAGAAAAAGGAGCAAGGCAACTCTCTGGGACCTCTTTCTTAAAAGCACTAATTTTGTTTACAAGGGTTTTGCCCTCATGATCTAAACACTTCCCAAATGCACCCATTTAATACCATTATATTGGTAATAAGGCTTTTTCAAAATAGGAACTTTGGGGGTACAAAAATACAGCAGATAATAAGCACACATCAAGGGTAACTTTATAATGTAATGATTAATTGAACATCAGAACATTCCTAATAATAAAGAATCAACATCTTAAAAAGAGCAAGAACCTTATAATTATTGCCATCTGTTTAGCTTTCACTTTTTATCTCTCAGGGACTATGTGATCCAATTATTTCATTTTACAGATGAAGTAACTAAAATTTAGAGAAACTACATGACATGCCCAAGGTCAGTTAGTAGTAGAGCCAAGGCCAGAACTTAGAATTCCTGTCTCCTAGTTTTCCCCAATATAAATCACTGTCTTTTAATTATATTTTTGTATAAATATGCTATATCTGTAGTAATTAAAGTAACATTCATTTTAATATTTTAAAACTATGTTGTTAGGTTGAGAAACTTAGTAAATATTTCAGAGGAAATTCTATAAGAATCAAAAGTTTTCTATGTAATAGTTTATTTTTATCATAAAGCATTTACCTTTTATTTGTATTCAAAAATGAGTCACCTCAGAGAAACCTCTGAAAATACAAGTAATTCATTTTGTTTTACATACTAATGCATAGGGGATAAAATGGTTCAACTTTTCAAAATAAGTTGCCAAAATGTATTAAGATTCTTAAAAATTTTAAATTCCTCAGTATTTTAAACTTGTAAAATCTGTCTGAAAGTAGAAGTGCAGATTAAGATTTTGTACAAAGATGTTTAGTGTTACATTATTTGGAAGAGAAAACGGAAACAATAAGAGAAAAATTAAATTACAGTACTATTATAATGTAATGCCATGTAATCACTGAATATTATGAATAAAAATATTAATGAGAAAAAATATATATAATAGAGTATTTGATGGGAAACAAGAATCCCAATATATTTATCAACTATGCAAAATATACACTGAAAAAATAGACAAAATATCAAATTTCTAAAAGATGGTCCTCAATATTACTCATCTTATAAACATATATCTCCAGGCCAGACATGGTGGCTCAAGCCTGTAATCCCAGCACTTTGGGAGGCTAAGGCAGGAAGATTGCTTGAGACTGGGAGTTCAAGAACAGCCTAGGATACATAGTGAGACCTTATCTCTACAAAAAATTTAAAAATCAGCCAGGCATGGTGGTGCATGCCTGTAATTCCAGTTACTGGAGGCTGAAGAGGATCGCCTGAGGAGGTAGAGGCTGTGGTGAGCTGTGATCATGCTACTGCTCCTCAGCCGAAGCAACAGAATGAAATCTCAACTCAAAAGTAAATGAATAAATAAATTCCTACAGACTTCACGTTTTTCTTCTCAAAATAGCAACTACTTTCTAAGAAGTATTTTGATAGTTAAACAAATACCCCTGTTTATTGTGTACTTCCTTTTTTCACACAAAAAAATGCCTCAAATTTCAGTCTTTCTAATGTTTTACTCATATTTCTGCTCTAATTTCATAAAAATATTCAAATATACTTCTACTAGATTAGCTAAACTTTTAAAAGTAATTATTTCTATGCTTTGCATATCATTTATTATGTCTGTGATGATTGTTTACTTTCACACTTTATTTATATTAAGATAAAGCTGGTCCAGATTTTTTGTACAAATTAGCTCCCACTAATTTTAGTGTTTAGCTTTAGTGTTATATATTTTTAAAAGGGGAAAAAATGGTGTGGCATGACTTTGTGTCATTGTTTGTCTGACTAGTCATTATGGTTTGACCTAAAGTGATTTTCACAAATAGCTGTACATGAAAGCTGTCTTATTTTCACTTTTACAAAGAATATGGTTGAACTTGGAGACATAGGCCACCAAGTATAATGAACAGCAAAACTGCTAGGAATGAAGACATTATAGGTTGTGAGGAAATTGACCATTTATGTTGAAATCCTAATTATTATGATAATCACTGTTGCTTGATGGGTAGAAGTTGTGGGGTGCCACAACACAAAGGGTCAGTTCAGATGAAGTATTTGTGCCTTGAAAAAAAACACCTTTACCTGTCTAAACAAGGAAAGAGATTATATCTTTTTAATATGCTAATGATGACACCAAACTTTAATAATACAAGTCTTTTTTTTAACTCCAGTTATTATCAGATTCCATTTTTTCTAGTGTCATCATCATTAGTAAAACTCTATAGTAGGTCACACAATGAAAGAAAATAAAATATGTAATAATTTTCTGGATAATATTGACTTTGTATTTGGCTAACTTTTTATACCAGTTACAAAAGTAGCTGGGCTAACTGGTATATCTCTACAGACAGTAGAAAACAAGAAGATAAAAAAGATGGGGGTGATAGCATGTAAAATTTCATTATACAAAGATAACAATTATTAATAGTTTACTTTTAGTATTTTAATTAATATATGCTTACAATTATATTAAACTGTTTGTCTACCAAGTATTATATTGTGAACATTTTCTTAAGTCAATAAGTATTTTTCTACAACATAAAATTTAATGACTAGATGGTATTCTATCAAATAGAAGTACCATACTTTATTTAACCAATTTCCTATTTTTTGTGACATTTCAGTTTTTTCCATTTTTCAGTATAATAAATAGCAGTATAATAAACATCTTTGTGTACACAGCCTTACATATATCCTCTATTTTCTTAGAATAAACTCCAATAAGTAAACTTACTGAATCAAAGGATATAAATATTTTTGAGACTTTGGGTAAAAATTGCCAAATTTCCTTCCAGAAGGGTTATCCATGTACACTCTCCAACAGAAATGTCTTGTTTCCTCCTCATCTTGCCAAAATTGGATTATCACACAGTCTGTATAAAGACTATGTAGAATAACAGTCTCAAAAAGTTAATATGAGAATAAAAAAGGAAGACTGGGCATACATTAACAAAAAGGTTTAAATTAAGTATAACTAAACCAAATAGAGTTATGTTTGTAAGTTTTCTAACAACAAAAACCTAGGATAAACCTTCCTTGTAATTACAACCTATGCTTGTAGACAAAGATGTAGTGCTGGTTCACAGGGAATGTACCTTAGGATTATAAAGCAAAGCCACTCTTTGAATAGAAGTTATTAAAAGATGGCAAAGAGACTAATTAAAAACCAAATGCAATGATAAATGCAGATTAAATCTTTTTTTTCCCTCTGTGACATCATTTACCCAAAGGAGTGCTATTTTACTCATTGAAACAGAAAGACATATTTTTATGGCCTTAAGAAAACTTTCAAAAGATTATCATGATATACTTTCAGTCAAGGATCCACTCCGGAGGACCAATAAAGCTCCCAAATACCATGTACAAAGGCAATATATTTTTTAGTGTATCAACTTATTTTCTCCAAGCACCATTTCAGTGCTGAGTAAATGGGGGAAAATATAACTAAATATTCACAATGTGGTTAATCTTTAAAAGTTTTCATTGCTAAAAAGACCCCCAATAAAATAATGATCCTTTAAGAGAAATTTTCTAATAGACTTAGCTACCATTAAAATGGAATCTTGACTTATTTCACTTAAATTACATCCAGTTCCATCCATTTTGCTGCAAATGACATAATTTCATTCTTTTTATGGCTGAATAATATTCCATTGTTTACATATACCACATTTTCTTTACCATTCATCTGTGGTTGGACACTTTTGGTGTGAACCAGCACTACATCTTTGTCTATAAGCATAGAAACAAGGAAGGTTTATCCTAGGTTTTTGTCGTTAGAAAACTTACAAACATAACTCTATTTGGTTTAGTTATACTTAATTTAAGCCTCTGTGTTAATGTATGCCCAGTTTTCCTTTTTTATTCTCATATTAACTCATATTTAACTTTAGTTGATTCCATATCTTGGCCATTGTGAATAGTGCTGCAATAAACAAGGGAGTACAAATATATCTTCAATATATGTGCAGATATACATTCAAGATTGCTCTCTTTTAGATAGATATCCAGCAGTGGGATTTCTGGGTCATATGGAACCTCCATACAATTTTCTATTGTAGCTGTACTACTTTGCATTTCTACCAACTGTGTACAAGTCTTCCCTTTCTCCACATCCTCACCAGCATTTGTTTTTTTTTTTCATTTTGATAACAGCCATTTTAACTGGAGTGAGATGATATCTCATTGTGATTTTGAATTGCATATCTGCCAATGACTTCTTACTCATATATGGGAGCTAAAAAAAGTGGGTCTCATGGAGGTAGAGAGTAGAATGGTGGTAACCAGAGGCTGGGAAAGGCAAATGGAAGGGGGGATGAAGAGAAGTTGGTTAATGGGTGAAAGTATAGAATTAAAATAGAAGGAATAAATTCTAGCATTCAATCTATAAAAAATTATAGTTAATAATTTATTGTATATTTCAAAATAGCTAGAAAAAGAAAGAATTGGGTTCCCAACACAAAGAAAATATAAATATTTGATATGATGAATATCCCAATTGCTCTGATTTGATCACTACACATTGTATACATATATCAAAATGTCAAATGTATCCCCAAAATATGTACAACTGTTAATATAAATTTTAAAATTATTAATAATTTTTTGAAACAAATAATTTTAAAATAAAAGTAGTGTTCCATGGAAAAATGTAATACTAAATCACATGTAAAGTGACGGTTATAGAAAACTGAAAACAGGTTTGTCTTTTAAAATTCTAATGTAGACAGGTTAATAAATCATAAATAAATGATTTTTTATATTAACATTCCTTTATTTTTAAATGGCACACTGCATCTTAACCTAACAAAATATTTTCTCTTGGAGGGAAGAGCAGTGACTGGATTTAGCAAAATGACAAGGGTTGTCTGAACCACATTTTTCATATCCATTGCAGAGTAGATGACTTTAGGGACTTTGAAGACAGATATAATCTGACCATGAAGAGTGGAATTCTTAGATATGGTTACAATTCAAACCACTCCTTGTCCTAATGATTATTAATTTGGAACTAATAACATTAAAACTTTACTAAAAACAAAAGTTATATTTGAATATACTATTAATATATTGCAATGCATATAAAATCAGGACATGTAAAATATGGAAAATCTGGAACAGTAATTCTTTCTCAAAGTGCTTTATAAAGAACTTTCTCATGTCAGAAAATTATCATTACCACGGTGAAACTATACAAATAGCCAAAACTAATTACTCACAAACATGAATTTTACATCTCAAATATTTAAAACTACTGGCCTGGAAGGGTGGCTAATGCTTCTCTATGAAATACTTCAGGGTGCTGCAGAAACAAGGGGAAACTCCATTCAATTTTACAAAATCAATGATGTTATGATAGAAGGAAAAAAAATCACATATCTCAACAACAAAACAAGTCAAGAAAATAACTATTATCCACGCGGTTCACACATATAACAATAATAACATGGGTACTGAGGGACAGAAATGCCTCTAATTCACACATTTAATAGGCATTTTTCAGTACAAACTCTTCCTCCATGTCAGGAGAGAGGTAAACATTTAATGGAGGATAGTGGCATTGTTCTCTGATTGCCTACAGCCTCACTGTGGAGGCACACTTGCACACCTTGAAAAGGCTGTTAGTGATATAAATGCAGGGGTCATAGTGGAGCACTCAGAGTGGAGTTGGTGAGGCTCCTAGAGGTGGTGAGCATCACATACAATGGAAGGGAAAATGACAGATAGGAATCTCAAGGGTTGCAGGAGTAGATTCAGTATTGCTCCATTTTAAAAGAGGGTAACCTCTGTGACTCTTTCCCTAACATGAGCTCCTGTGTGGGTACCATAAAAGGCTTTATCCCTTCCAAACCTACTTATTCAAGTCTTCCCATTCTTGGTTGCCATTGCCTGGATCTGGTTTTGTCCTCTGTCAGTTGTATTGGTGTGGTTACTTAGACCTAACTCTTACCCTCTGCTTACCAAATACCTTCCCACTCCCATTGCCTGGCAACCTACACCCAAGACAGGTGGTGGTAAGCATTTTGTGTGCGTGTGTGTGTGTGTGTGTGTGTGTGTGTGTGTGTGAGAGAGAGAGAGAGAGAGAGAGAAAGAGAGAGGAAAAGACGTTGCTTTATTAAAAGAACAGTACTAAAATCAAAGATAGTTGTGAAATAAGAATGACAGAACAAGTTAGACAAGTCTTTTATCTATCTATCTATCTCTCTCTCTATCTATCTATCTATCTATCTATCTATCTATCTATCTACCTATCTTAATTAACTTAACAATTCAGGATTAGGTATACAAGTGGTTATTGTACAGGTAAAGTTTGAGCTTCCCTTTGGTCCCCACTTCTCCTGATTTGAGATTAGGTACCCTTATTGATGTTATGTGCCTCCTCCAACCGTGGCAGTATCCTACTACGGATCCCTTTCTTATAGTATTGTTGTAAATGTTCAGGGTTTGCTTATGAGTGAGAGCATGTGGTACTCATTTCTTTGTTTCTGTGATAGATCACTGTGTATTATAGGCTCTCAATCCATTCAAATTGCTGTGAAGTCCATATGTTTGTCCTTCTTTATGGCTGCATAATATTACAGTGTGTATATGCAACACATGTTTTTTTTTTTATCCAGTCCAGTTTCAATGGGCAGCACAGTTGGTTCTATGTTTTTGCTATTGTGAATGGTGCTGCCATAAACAAGTGTGTGAACGTATCTTTTTTGTAGAATAATTTGAGTTTCTCCAGGTATAATCCCAGTAGGGATTTTGCTGGGTCATATGGAAGGTCAGTTTCTAGTTCTTTTAGAAATCTCCACACTATTTTCCATAGAGGTTGAACTGGTTTGCAATCCCACGAGCAGTGTAGAAGCATTACCTTTTCTCTACATCCTCCCCAGCTTCTGTTGTTTTTATTAATGATGGCCATTCTTACTGGGGTTAGGTGGTATCTCAATGTGGTTTTGGTTTGCATTTCTCTGAGGATTAGTGAGGCTGAGCTCTATTCCATGTGTCTTTTGGCTGCCCGTATGTCTTCTTTCGAGAAGTGTCTGTGCATGTCTCTTGCCCACTTTTTAATGGGGCTGCTTGCTTTTTTCCTTTCAGCACATTGGAGTTTCTTATAGATCCTGGATATTAGGCCTTTGTCAGATATATAGTTGGCAAATATTTTTTCATATTTTGTGGGCTGTCTCCCTGCTCTCTTGATGGTTTCTTTTTCTTTGTGGAAGCTTTTCAGTTTAATGAGGTCCCACTTGTCTGTCTTATCTCTTATAGCATGGGCTTTGGGGTTTTGATCAGAAATTGTTTGCCTATTTCAATTTCCGTAAGGGTGTCTACTGTGTTTTCTAAAATTGTTATAGTTTAAGGTTTTACCTTTTGGTCTTTGACCCATTTAGAGTTGATTTTTGTGTATGGTGATAGGTAAGTGTCTTGTTTTAATCTGCATGTGGTTAGCCAGTTTTCCCAGCACCGTTTACTAAATAGGTTCTCCTCTCCCCAGTGGTTATTGGTGGAGGCTTTGTTGAATATAAGTTGGTTGAGAAATTGAGGTTTTGCTTCCAGAATCTCTATCCTGTTCCGTTGGTCTATACGCCTGTTCTTTTACCAATATCAGGTTGTTTTGATTATTGTAGCCTTATAGTAAAGTTTAAAGTCTGAAAGTAGGATATCTCTCACTTTATTTATTTTGCTGAGGATTGTTTTGGCTATTCATGGTCATTTTTGTTTCCATATGAATTTCTGTATTGTCATTTCCAGGTCAGAGAAGAATGATGTTGGTAACTTAATATTGCCTTTGGTAGGACGGACATGTTAACACTGTTGATTATTCCTATCCATGAGCATGGAATATTTTTCCATTTGTTTGTGTCTTCTTTGATTTCTTTGAGCACTGTTTTTTATTTTTATTTTTTGTAAAGTTCTCTCACTTCTCTGGTTAGGAAGATGCCGAGGTATTTCATTTTTTTGTGGCTATTGAGAATGATTGTGCTTTTTATTTGTTTCTCTGTTTGCTGTTGGTGTATATGAATGTGAATGTCTTTTGCACATTTATTTTGTACCCTGAGACTTTGTCAAAGTCCTGTGTCTGTGAGAGGAGATTTTTGATAGATTCTCTTGGATTTCCGTGGTATAGGATCATATTGTCAGCAAAGAAGGATAACAACTTCCTCTTTTTCCTTCTCTGGTCTCTTTGCTCTAGGTTGGACTTCCAACACAGTGTTGAACAGGAGGGGTGAGAGTGGGCAGTCTTGAAGACAAGTCTTTGAAGGAAAAGAAGAGACATTTGCATCAGGTGTGATAGAAACTAGGTAGTTATTGAAAGATATAGAGCACAAAAGTGAAGTAATACATATAATTTCATCACAAAGTTATATATAATATGATGTATTACATATAATATATGTTATATAAGAAGGTTACTTATTTATTATTTGGAGGTAGCACTCTGATTTGGAAATTTTGTCATCTGAATCAGAATGTAAGTTTCTTGAGGGGGTTCTTCCTTATACTCTTCTCCTAGGAAGACTGAGTTCTTATTTGCTCAGTAAATATTGGCCGATCAAAAATGATTTAGATCTTAAATTTTCTACTTTAGAATAACTTTGTCACCTATGAAATATTTCACATTAGCTTTCTTATTTTATTTCTAGTCTTCCACTGCAAGAAAATGATAAAGTGAACACAAAATTAAGCAGAGCTTATCTAATGTGTTCTCTCTATAAAAATGAGTAGTTCAATTTTTAAAAATTAAAATTGATCAGGCATACACTCCTTGTATTTGAGGCAGACCCTTTCTGTATACTGTGATAAAGTCTTACTTCATTCATCAATACTTTTTCATGTACATGTTAATATACTTTGGAGCCTCCATTTCTGCCTGAGGAATTGAGCCTTGCCTGAGATCACATTTACCCAATTAAATTAATTAATTAATTAATTAATTAATTAGAGTTGGAGTCTCACTCTTGTTGCCCAGGCTGGAGTGCAGTGGAATGCTCACAGCCACTGCAGCCTCGACTTGCTGGGCTCCGGCGATCCTTCTGCCTCAGCCTTCCAAGTAGCCAGAACTACAAACACACCCCACCACATCTGGCTAGTTTTTGTGATTTATTGTAGAGACGAGGTTTCACCAAGTTGCCCAGGCTGGTCTTGAACCCTCAGGCTCAGGCAATCCTCTCACCTCGGCCTCCCAAAGTGCTGGGATTACAGGCTGAGCCACCGCATCCAGCTTATTTTTATTTCAATATTTTTAGGGGGTTCAAATAGTTTCTGGTTATATGGATGCACTATATAATGGCAAAGAAATCTGGGCTTTTATTGTATCTACCACCACTACCTGTTGCTCATTGTACCTTGTAGGTGACTTTTTCATTCCTTCACCCCTTCCCACCCCTCCCCTTCTGAGTCACTAATGTGTATGATATCATTTTCCATGTTTTTACAGATCCTTAATTTAGCTCTCACTTATAAGTGAGTATATGTGGTGTTTGGTTTTTTATTCTGGCATTACTTTACTTAAGATGATGTTCTTCAATTCCATCCAAGCTGCTGCAAAAGACATTATTTCATTCTTTTTTGTGGCTAAATAGTACTGCATGGTGTGTGTGTATCTATCTATCTATCATCTATCTATCTAATCGTCATCTGTCTCTCTATCTCTATGCTGCATTTTCTCTTTCCACTGGTCAGTTGATGGGCATTTAGGATGATTTCACATCTTTGCATTTGTGAATTGTGCTGTGATAAACATACAAGTATAGGTGTCTTTTTTGTGTAACAACCTCTATTCCTTTAGTTAGATACCTAGCAGTGGGATTATTTGATCAAATGGTAGATCTTTTAGTTCTTTGAGAAATCCTCATACTGATTTCCATGGAGGCCATACTAACTTATACTCCCACCAACAGTGTTTAAATGCTCCCTTTTCACTGCATCTGCACCATTTACTGTTTTTTGGTTTTTTAATAATGGCCATTCTGACTGGTGTAAAATGGTATATAATGATTTTAATTTGCATTTCTCTGCTGATGAGTGATGTTGAGCATTTTTTCATATATTTGTCTGACATCTGCATATCTTCTTTTGAAAGATGTCTCTTTATGTTATTTGCCCCCTTTTTCATAAGGTCATTTGCTTTTTTTATTGATTTGTTTGAGTTCTTTGCAAATTCTAAATATTAGTCTTTTGTCAGATGCATAGTTTGCAAATATCTTCTCCCATTCTGCAGGTTGTCTTTGCTCTTGATTGTTTCTTTTTCTGTGCTGAAGCTTTTTAGTTTAGTTAAGTCTCACTTATTTATTTGTGTTTTTGTTGCATTTGCTTTTGGGGTGTTAGGCATAAATTATTTGTCTAGGCCAATGTCCAGAAGAGTCTTTCCTAGGTTTTCTTCTAGGATTTTTTATGGTTTCAGGTTTGACATTTAAGTCTTTATTCCATCTTGAGTTAACTTTTGTATATGGAGAGAGATACAATCAAGTTTCATTTTTCTGCATGTAGT